>WBMY01018369.1:197540-245352 GCA_013397315.1 Donacobius atricapilla | reverse complement strand
GGGCCGGGGATTGTGTCGGGACTGTGCGGGGACTATGCCGTTGTCGGGACCGGTCGCGCTGTCCCCGCCGCCGCCGCCTCCCCGGGCCGGTCAGTCCCGCCGCCGCTTCGATTCCGTTTTTCCCTCCCAAGTTAAGAAAAAAATCGTTTTTTCGCGTCGTCTCCTTCTTTTCCTTGTTTCATTTTGTTTGTTTCCCTGGGGTTCCTGCTGCTGCTGCTTCAACTTTCCAGGATTTTTTTTTTTTTTTGCTGGCAGGAAGGTTGGGAAATAGCAAATAAATTACTGTTTTCCTTATGCACATAATTCCAGAAGCCGAGAGTTAAAGAAAAACGTTAAAAATTATGGGGATCGCAATAAAACTGCCGCAAACTCACCACGAATTATATTTTTCCTCTGGGGGACATTTAGTATAACGGATTTCTGACCCCCGGGCGGGGGGGCGATTCCAGCCCCACAGCCACCGCCTCTCTCCTGCCGGCGCAGAGGATCCCGACATCAGAGTCGGGTCCCGAGAGCCCGTGTTGCGGGTTCTGCAACGCTCAGCCCCCAGCAACGAAATATATTTGAGGGGACAGATCGTTTGCGCGGGATGACAGAGCAAAAGCAGAGGCAGGAGGAGCCCCCCGCCCCAGAGCCAGCCGCCCCCTCCCCATTTAGCCCTTGAAATCGTTTGCGTTTTGCAGCGGGTGGAAGTGGGCTGGGTCCTCCCGCCTGACCCTGGCCGGGCTGAGCCCCCCTCTCCGACCGGGCTGAGCCCCTCTCCCGCCGGGCTCGCTGCTCGGGACGCAGCGCGGTCAGTCGGAAAGTCCTTCATGTTCTGGCAGGGCGGCCGCTCGCTCCGGGAGCGGGCTGGGAGCCTGCGAGAAGCGCAGGAGCGAGACACAACATCGAGCTGCAAATTCAGCCTCTGCAAACTCCCGGCGTGGGCTGGCTTCCAAAACAGATCCTCGTTCCACTCTTCTCCCCGGGCTGGAGATACTGGCGCCCTAAACCCCTCGGTGCACGCTCTGGCCGTTTTGATCGGTGTCGCAAGGGGATTTGGGTGCTGGGCAGGGGCTGGAGACCCTACGGGCAGGGACAGTGCTTGGGGTGCCCGGGGCATGGTCTCAATTTGTCCCTTCCCAGCAGTTTTTGTCGTGAACGCCGTGGAGGTGCTTTGGTCCCAGGGCTGTCCCAGCCTTTTCGTGTGCGTTTTCTTGCTGTTGGCTCCTTAGGAGAGCTGAGCAGACGAGGCAACCACTCGGCCAAGGGCGATATTCCCATGGAACCGTCTCATTTGTGGTAAAAAAGAGACCATCTTTTCCAGTTCCTAGTGTTTTTGGGCAAGGCATCTGAGGTGATGCTTTGGAGGTGAGGCTCCAGGTCCACAAGACAAGAGCAACCCCAAGGTGATTGATTTTGGGAACACAGCACTGACACAGGCACCCCTCAAAGTGCCTGAAGGGAGGTGGCAGCGAAACTTGCCCGGGAGGAAAAGCACAGCCCTGGCCAAAGGCTGCCCACAGCCCTGGGCACCCTGTGGGCACCACCCGTGGCACCTTCCACGTCCCTGCCCGGGCAAAGAAAGGTGGCCAAAAGGAGGCAGAGCCTGGCCAGCAGCCTGCCTCTGCCAGGGCTCTGCAGGCCAGGCAGTGCAAGTGGGAAGGGGGAGCTGCTGGAGCCCCCTCCTGCCGCCGTGTGAGGGTGTGGCTCGGGGGCCACCTGCAGATGGTTTGGGGGGGCTGCTGGGGGCGCAGGCGCTTCCTGGGTGGCTCCACTTGAGCCCCCTGGCCCTGGAGGTCAGGACGCACCATTTTCTTCTCGGCTGTCAGCTGGGACGCAGCAAATGGCAAGTTGTTGCCAATCCGAAGTGTAGCACAAATGGCAGGAAAAGCAGAGCAGGAGGGAATTAAAAGGCCTTTTCTCCCTTTGTGCTCTTGCTGGGAGAGGGGAGGAGGTGTCTGCAGTTGCCTCTGGAGGGCTTGTGAGACCGGACTGTGAGCCCCTTTCGCCGTGTGTGGGAGTGCAGGCAGCCCGAGGAGGGTCTCTGCCTGTGCACCCCTGCCCAGGGTCACAGGGCTGTGCTTTTGGGATGCGAACCCCGGGCGTCACTGTGCCCGACCTCGAGCAGCGGTGGGATAACGTCACTTGGAGTGGGTGTGAGATTCGGTCTTTGGTGAGCTCTGGCTCTGCGGTGTGTGTGGCCAGGGCTACCAGACCTGCCTGTGCCAGCCTGTTAGCCTGTGTGGGACCCCAGCTGGGGTGTGCACACGTGCTGAGTGTGGCCACCACCCTAGTACCCGAGTCGGGAACTGCCCCGGGACAGCTCTCTGCTGCCCAGCGAGGCGTGGGCCGGCTCTCGGGAGCGGGGGCCACAGCATCCCTCTCTTCAGAGGCTGCCGCTGGCAGCCCGCTCCCAGTGAGATGCTGTTTTCATGAATAAAGAATGAGGGAGGAAGCCAGGGCGGCTCTCCTGGGAGCACATTCCTGCTCGTCCTGGAAATGCTGCTGCTCCCGGCCACGCTCCCGCCTTTCCAGCCTGCCTTGGGAGCGTTGGGGAGGTGCTCCAGCTCTCCGGGGGGGGCTGGCTGTGAGCCCCAGGATAAGTAGGTGAAAGAAAGGCAGAGGTAACAGCTGAGAGGCAAAGCGAGACCCGCTGGCTGTCAGCAGGAACACGAACTAGCAGAGAGGCTTTGCCTTTGATGCTCACGGCAGGCTGCTCTCGCCGGCACACTCCTCCGTGCCTCTGCGCTGCCTTCCAGCGACCTGAGGCTCCTCCAAGGGGATGCCAGGGCAGCAGCCCCCGGAGCACAGCAAGGCAGAGCACAGGGTCAGGCTCCCTCTGCAGAGAAGCACCTGCTCCCCGGCATGTTGGCAGATCCTTGGGGTTTTTTTTGGTTTGAGGGGATCATCTGCTTTGCTGCAGCCGTCAGGGGGACTCAGCCAGGGATGCTCCAGCAGAGCCCTCTCCAGGGCTGGTACCCCCAGGGCTGGGAACCTCCTGCCTGAGGCCCGAGGGGTGAAGTTCATCTGCTGCGACCTGCCAGCCGTGCTGCCCGACAGAGGGGCAGAGATTTGCTGGGAAGTAGCACGTGCAGCCTGGATGGAGGGAACCAGGGTCCGAGGGGGCTTGGGGGTCCCAGGCTCTGCAGAAACAAGGAATTCCCAGGGCTGGTCCAGTGACACAGGCTGTTAAAACTAAAGTGAGTGTCAAACGCCCTCCTCTGCTCAGGTTTTAAGGGCTGTCCCCTCAACCCGCAGGGAATGAAAGCTGCTTTATTCCCCAGCTCGTTTTGTAGTGAAAGCCAAATGTCTCTTCCTTTCCTGCAATCCCCAGGGGCTCTGAGGGTGACATTGGCTGGGCTGGGAGTGACACAATCTGCTGTCGGCTTTCTGGGATGGTCTCCCCAGTGCCCCCAAACCCCTTTTTGCCATTAAGTCGCATCCCCCAGCGTTTTCTCTGTGCCCTGTGGAAGCCCTGGTCCCTCTCCCTGTGGGCTCACTGCAGTCTCTGCCCTCTCTCTGTCTCCAGCTGTCCGTGCAGACCGGATGCGTGGAGGGAGGAACAAGTTTGGACCCATGTACAAGCGGGACCGTGCCTTAAAGCAGCAGAAGAAAGCTCTGATCCGTGCCAACGGCTTCAAGCTAGAGAGCGTGCCTCAGATCATGTCCCCCGTGCAGAGCGACTACAGCCTGTCCTCCACCATCCACAGCATCCACGCCATGGCCAAGACGCTGCCGCCCAACCCGGCCGCGCTGACGCCCGTGGATTACGAGCGCAGCCCCTACGGGACGCCCTCCCTGGGAATGACTGTGCCCGGCCACGCGCCGCTGCCCGGCTACCACTACCCCTCCTTCCCCAACCGCACCATCAAGTCCGAGTACCCCGACCACTACACAAACGCCCACGAGGCCGTGCCTGCTTACATGTACCCAGAGACCTACCCCAGCAGCTCCCCCCCTGACATCCCCGAGGTCATCCTGAAGCTGCTGCAGCTGGAGCCCGACGAGGCCCAGGTGAAGGCACGGATACTGTCCTGCCTGCAGCAAGAGCAGGGCAAAGGCCGGCACGAGAAGCTCAGCACCTTCGGCCTCATGTGCAAGATGGCCGACCAGACCCTCTTCTCCATCGTGGAGTGGGCACGGAGCTGCATCTTCTTCAAGGAGCTGGAGGTAGGGCCTGTCAGTGGGCTGGATGCTGCTCTGGGAGGCGGGCAGGATTGAGGCTGCCGTGATGTGAGGACGGGACATGGCTGTGGGCATGACTGAGGGTGAAATGTTGTGAGGACAGGGCAACACCCGTGGGCACAAGCCTGGGGCCATCACTGCAGATCTGTTGGCACTTCCCAGTCCTGCTCCCAGCTCCCTGCACAGCAGAGCTGGAGGTGCCGGGCCCGGCTGCGATGCCGGCGCGATTCCCACTGTGGCGTGGGGCTAATGATTGCAGATTCATCACGGGGGGCAGGTGGTGAGGCAATCGCCGGCAGAGTGACTGTGGTGTCAAGCTCAAGATATAATTGAAAAATGTAACGTTGAGGAATTATAGTTGAGACAATTCTCTCCTCTGCCTTTAGGAGGAAAATCGATGTGGTCAGGTGGGTCCTATTAGCACCAGGCAGCCGGGGCAGCCCGAGCCTGCTCCAGAGCCATGTCTGCGGCCAGCAGCCCATGAGTGTGCCCCGCTGGGGGACATGGAGCTGACCTCCATCCTGCCAGGACATCCCACCAGCAAATGTCCCTGGACATTTACTGAGGCCAGGGGAGGGTTAGCAGGGCTGGAGCGGCTTCTGCCATCCTGCACACCTTGCCAAGCTTCCAGAAATTTTCCATTCATGTTCTGGGCTGACCTAAGATCCCAAACTGGTGTAAAAATGGGAGAGAAAATTTTGCGACATGGCCAAAACCCAGACAGCAACATCCTGGGGCAGGTGTGATGAGACTCAGGCGCTTTCTTGTGTTTCCAGCATGAGATTGTGCTGCCTGGCTCTGGCCAAAATCACCTTCTTCCAGTGGGACTGTGCTGTAGGACAGGACCAGGCTCTTCCCTGTGCCATGGGTGCCATGGGGCTGAGTGTGGCCGAGCCTTGTGGCTCAAAATAGCCCCCATCTGCCAGAACAGTGTCAGGAAATGGCATTGTGGGGGTGGGTTGGGCTTGTTTCAATCATATCAGTGTCCAGCCTGGATTTTGGGAACAGGGTGGTTGTTGTTTCGCAGGAGATATTGTAAACACTGTAAATTCAGTTCCCAGCTGTATAGCTGTGTAGCCTTGTAACTCCATTGTCAGCGTGATTGTGCCACCAAAATAGGCTGTTCCTGTGTGAATCGGTGCTGGCGGGTGCTCCTCCTGCCATGGGACTCTGGGGGGGATGGCAGTGCCACAGGCCTCACCTGGGCAGAGCTACCAGTGTCCTGCTGGGAGCAGGGCACGTGCCCTGCTGCGCTCAGGACATGGGGTTCGGTGCTCAGTGGGTACCCACGTCCATCGCTGCCATCCTAGGGGCTCAAGCCTTTTGCCTTATCCACGTGGTGATTGTGGGGTGCATTCCCAGCATCTCCCAGGGCCGGGGACTGCAGGACCCCACAGCCCACCCTGCCTCCAGTGGCAGCATGGCCGTCCTTGGCTCCCTGCTGCACACAGAATGGAGGTACCTGGTGTCCTCCGTGCCCCCACGGGTGAGGCTGGGGCTGCCCCCTGCCCACCCCACATGGCTCATCCTCCCTGGCCAGGGCAGGGGCTTTTCCTCAGGCATGGGAGAGCAGCAAGTGGGAAGCAGGAGCAGGTCTGAGATCTTGAATCCCCCTTCCTGCTCCTGCCTGGCACATAAAAGCACACGGCAGCTGGCGCGGTAAATGAACTCCTGCTAGCGCAGGGTTTATGGCTCTGCCCTAAAGCCAGCACGGAGGGACGTCGCAATCTCCGAGATCGATGGCACCGGCAGTCCTGCTGGGTGCTCGGGGCTCCTCAGGGCAGGGATGCCAGCAGCCCTCTCCATCCCCTGGGATGAGACCTGGGAAGGTCTGTGTGAAGGTGATGGTGCCCAGCCCCAACAGGGAAGGGCTGTTGGCTGAGGCCAGTGCAGGGATCCAGGCTGGAAAGGCACCGTGCTGGGACACCAGGGCATCGTGCCAGGCTGGCACTACATGGGGAGGAGGTGCAGGTAGGTGAGCAGAGGAGGTGTGGGTAGATTGCCCTGTCTTGGATTGCCCTTCCTGAGCCCACCCAGCACTGCCATGCTCCTTCCACAGGGCTGTTAGCAGAGACCTGGCTTCTCCCCGGGGCCTCACAGGGAGCCTGGAGAGGAAGGAGCACATCCTCAGGGACATGGGGAAATGCTGGCTCACACTTGGCTAGGACGAGCCTTTGGTCCCTGCCCAGGGAGAGCGGGGGCAGTTTTCCCTGGAGCTAGCCAGTCTTGTTCCCATTCCCACCCTGGCAGTCTGCTGAGAGCCAGAATGGGTGTTTAGCTGTCTCCCCACTCCTGGTGCGGTGGCTGGGCTGGGGGACACTGGGGAGAGCCCCCCTGGCTCCACCACTGTGCCCAGGGAAGGAGGGGGGCCACGGGCTAATGGCCTCTTGACATCGGCTCACACGCCACGTCCGCCCGCAGGCGCGGGGCAGTCAGATTGAAAACAGATTTAACTTCCCAGATATATCGTTTCATTTAAGGGCCAGTAATTCTGTCAGTCTGCCACTGACAAACGAGGGTCCCCATGCCAATCCGCCGGGAGACTGATGTCGCGGCGTTCATCTCGTGTCACCAGGGGGAGAATTACGGACTGCGCTGGCCTTCGGAGGCAAGACTAATAACGCTGCAGAGCAGAGGGGGATTTGGGGGCCCGCTTGTTTATCGAGGGCCGGCCAGGCTGCCGTGGCGCGAGGCCGCGCAGGCGGAGGTGGAAGAGGTCAGCGCTGACGCCCATAAATACGAACTTTAACTGAGTCTAGATGAGATGTGTCAGGACTGAGGGAAGATTTGCAGCATCTCTTCAGGAAGAAAAATATGGGCCGGGGGTGAAATATATTTTGTTGGGTTGTGAGTCTCAGGCAACTTTGTCCTTTCAGATGTAATTTTTTTATATGTATATGGAGAGAGGCAGACAGAGGGATGTGCACACACGCACGGGTGCTTGCACACTCATAGTGTGTCTGGCTTTGGTGTGGTTTATACACACACGTCGTGCACAGCCTGGTTTATATAGGTGTCACTGCCATACCTACATATCAATATCGTGTACACCAGGTTGCAGTGACCTTTAGATTGGGATGAGCAGCCAGGAATGTTAAACAAATGGCCACAGTTTCAGCCCGAAGGCCAGGCTGGGCTGGGTGTGCACCGGGTCCCTGCACCAGTGGAGGGGCACGGCGCAGCCGCAGGGTTAGTGGGATGATGCCGACCCCTTCCTCAGCCCTTTTGTGCCAAGGGCCTGGGGCAAACCACCCTTTCATCCACAGGCAAGCTCCAGTGATGGGGAGAATGGTGAGGGCAGCACCGTTCCCACAGACCCAGGGGTGCCTGTGGTCACTGGATCTGTCTGTTGGGCTGCTCTCCCTCAGCTGTGCTTAGAGATCCCAGAGCCATGACAAAGCCTATTCGCAGTCAGTTACTTCTCTGCCTTTAACATGTGGGTCATCTTGACCCCATCTCCTGGCCAATGGCCAGAGCGTTTTTGGCAGATTTAAAATCTCCTCCTGGTTGTGGATGCTGCAGCAATGTTTAGCGTCCCATGCACTGGGGGAAATGTGACACGTCCTGGCCAGCACAGCCCTGCCTGCAGAGCCGTGGTGCCCGTGCAGCCGGGGCTGCAGCAGCGTGGGAGCCAGCAGGGAGGTGGGATCCTGGGCTGGCCCCACTGGTGTCGATGGTTACTTGTTTTAAGATGCGCCTCGTGGTGGTATCTGGGCAGGGCGATGGGCAGCTGCACCGGCCATTAACACCTTGGACGTGTGCGGGTTTTCCATTGCAGGCGGCTGGCAGACACCAGTCCACTTCCACCCTTCTCAGTAGCCAAGGTGATGGGTCCTGCCTGCACTCAGTAACTCTGGGGCTGCTCGGGGTGCTGACAAGTGCCACACACCTGCCAGAGGGCTGTGGGGCAAATCCTGCACCTGAGATCTGGGAGGAGGCCTGGAGGGAATCCATGTGGTGGGGACAGTCTGGGGGCATTTGAGTACTGCTTGTGCCCACGGCTGGGGATGGATGTCCTGGGACCAGCTCAGGGCTTCCTGCCAAAGAGGGGCTGCTGGTGGGCCACTCTCCTTCCTAAAGCAATGGTCCCCGGGGTGGGGGGGTGCCCTGAACTGCCGGGAGCAGTGAGCACTGTGGGGCTGCGCCATCCCTGCGTGGCCTGGGCACCTTTTGGGGAGCCCTGACACTTGCAGGGGCTTCCTTACCTTGTACCTATGAACCCACAGGGGAGGTCGCAGAAGATTTAAAGCTACACCCACAAGCCGGTCCTGCAGTCCTGTGCCTGAGCAGCACCATGCCTGCCTCTGAGTGCCCTGCCTCCCCTCCTGCACCCTCCCAGACCCTTTCCCACAGACAACTGCATTTTCTGTGGGTTGCAGCCCATCAGGGGTTGCTCTTCCAGGGTGGGGAGGGTTTCACCGCGTGTTTTGTTTATGGGTTAAATGCTCGCTTTAAAGAAAAAGATAAGGATTGCCTCTCAAAGACAGCTTGCATCAGGCCTTTGATAAAGCACTCCAAGGAAAAGCCTTGACATTAAAAGAGGAAGATCCTTTGCTTAACTTTTAGTGGCGAGTGTGCGTGCTGCTGCCTCACTGGGAGGATCGATTGCCTCTGAGTGCCCCTCCATTAGCAGCCCCCTGCTCCTGTCAGGCCAGGCCAGGGTGGGGTGCAGCCCGGTGACCCCCAGCCCGAGCCCCCCTGCAGCAGAGCCTCAGCGGGGCCGTGGGGCTGCCCCCTGCCCCCCAGCCTGGCCATGGGGACACCCAGTTTGGGGCTGGGGACAACTCCACGGACCCCAGCCAGCTCTGCCTGGCCCACAGAGCCCCCAGCCCACCCCAGGGTGCTCCCAAGCGCATTCCCCCTGTGCCATGGCCTTGTGGCTCTGGTGCACTGCGACGCTCCCAGGAAGCATCGCGGTGCGTCGGAGCGTGCTGGCAAGGGAACAGCCCTGCAGCAGCCATGGAGGGTGAAATGTGCCGCTGAGGGGCTTCAGGGAGGCAGACAAACTCCCCTCAGAGTTTAGGAGAAGCTGATTAGCAACTTTTAAAGGAAGAAAATAAGATTTCAAAATTGTTGAAGTGCTTTTTTCGGGAAAGCTAATTTTTAAAAATGGTTTTCAAGGCAAAACCTTCTGTCTGTCTCTTCTGGAGCTCATCCCGCTCAGGAATGAGGCACAGGAAAGAACTTCCAAAACAACGCCCTGGCTGAGCCAGAGCGGAGGCGCTCGGCACCGCTCGGGATCGCGCAGCTGGGCTGGCCCCAGCTCCCTGCCCGGGCTGGCCACCGCCACGGCCGGCCACTCGCCTTCTGGCAGGGGTCACCACGGGTGCACAGCCTCCATTTTGGTTTAGTGCAGAACGAGCTTTTCCCCGGGGTTTTGTTGAGCAGCTGACCAGGAGCCTCACGCGGCAGCTGCTGCACTGGCTGGGGGACGAGGGGCGAGCGTGGCCTCGAAGCCCCGCGGTGCCCAGGGCCCTGCAGCTGGGCAGGAGCGGTGCCACAGCCCAGCCACTGCCCTCCCACCTCCTCTCCTTCCCTGCGCTGCCACACGGCCAGCTCTGGCCACCCATCGCCCTCGAGAGACAAACCCCGGTGGCTCACGGGGAGCGCCGGCTCTGAGACCATAAAGCTCTTTCTCATCTGGCTTCTATTCCTTTTGCAATCTCCCAGCGTGGGTTTATTGCAGCCTCTTCAACAAAACGAGGGCATTATCCAGCCCTGTGATGCTGCATCTGTCTTCCCTCTATTAATGGGGGAGCACAATGGCCCTGGAGAGCTCGGCTGCTGGCACTGGGTTTGCTCCTCAGGGCAGTAGTGGAGGCAGCACCATAATCCCAACCCTTTCCCTACACAGACCCTGCAGGAAAGGGGAGTCCAGGCAGGGCAGGAGTTCAGTTCTTTGTGGAAAGGGGTTGGGGTTCAGTGGAGAGCAGTGCAGAGGGGATGAAGCCAGTGACCCACGGTGGTTCTTGGCAGGACAGCAGGGAAGGCAGCGTGCCCTACATCCTGCCACAGCTCCGGGGGCTTTTATTTCTTCCAAATGTAGCTGTTGGCTCTGGCAGCTCACCCCACCAGCCACCGGGGCTGCCTGCAGTCCCCAGGGCCCTGGGAGACCTTGGGGACCCTTCCAGCTGGTGTCCCGGCTGGAGTTCCTCACAGGGACAGCCCAGGTGTTTCTCTGGGCACACACACAGCGGCACATGTGCACAAGTGCACGTGACACGAGTGTGTGTGTGTGTTGGTGCGTGGGCAGGGCCGGGCTGGCAGCTGCAGGGCACAGCCATGTCCCGTGCCTGGCAGCTCCCCCACGGCCCTGCTGCCCCCCAGACCTGCCACCCTGGGCAGGGAGTCGAGGATGAGCACTGGCTTTTTCATTTTAAAGTATCCAGAGGGGCTGTCAGGACACACAGGCCCTTTGTGCAGCCACTGCATGTCCCTCCCGCAGTCATTTTGTTAAAATTTGTGTGCGATTTGAGGAGGTTGTGCCTGGTGGGGGAAGACCCATGCTGATAACAGCCAGCAAGTGCCACTGAAACATGTTGAGCTGCTTTGAAGCCAGCTCTGCAAAGCCACCCGTCCATCTCCTCTCCTCCAGCCCAGGGTCCCCCGTCTGGGGTGCAGCTCCAGCTCTCCATGCTCACCCCAGGGGACTCCCCTCCTGTGGGATGCCTGCCAGGCACAGCGTGGGTGCTGTGCACTGCAGCACGGTGGGTGTCAGCCGTGCTGCTCCTGCTCTGTTTCAGGTGGGTGACCAGATGAAGCTGCTGCAGAACTGCTGGAGCGAGCTGCTGGTGTTTGACCACATCTACCGGCAGCTGCAGCATGGCAAGGAGCACAGCGTGCTGCTGGTCACTGGCCAGGAGGTGAGAAACAGCCTCTGGGGCAGCGGTGGTGCTGTGGAGGAGCAGTGGGATGGGCAGGGGCTGCATGGGGAAATGGAGTGGCTTCTTTCTTTCTTTTGTCCCAGCTCGGCATAGGGGCAGGCATTCTGGTGTTACATTCTTGGTCTGCTTGTGCAGGAAGTCCCATCCTGTCCCATCCTGCCACACAGCTCCTGGCTCTGGAGAGTAGTTTCTTATAGAGAGACCAACAGCCTCACCTGTATTGTCAGTGGTGGGATGGGAGGAGGGACCCCTTCCCTCCCTGGAGGTGCTTTTGGAGATGTGGCGCCTCCAATTTCAGCACCCTGTGAAGGGCCCCCGTTTTAAACGGTGTTCCCATTTCACCCATCAGTCTATTTTTTTGACACCCCCAGTTCTCAGCCGGCGCTCAGGGTTGGGCTGGGCTCCTGCCCCGCGTGAGGTGGCCTGCAGCAGGTTGTGCCGGGCCTGGCGCTGCCCACGCTGATGTGGATGTCCTTGCAGGTGGACATGTCGGCCATCGCAGCCCAGGCCGGCTCCATCCTGCACACGCTGGTGCTGCGGGCGCAGGAGCTCGTCCTGCACTTGCACTCGCTCCAGGTGGACCGGCACGAATTCGTCTGCCTCAAGTTCCTCATCCTCTTCAGCCTCGGTGAGTGCAGCTGGGGGGGACACAGGGGCAGCGCTTCGGGGTCGCGGCCGCGCTGCGGGTTTGGGGTGGGAGCGCGGCTGGAAGGGGCGCACACAGCCCAGGGGCGGCTGCGCCGCAAAGGGGCTTCTAATGAGGAGCCAGGGCTGGCACCTGCCTGTCCCCTCTCCCCGGGACCCAACACGTCGCCCGCCGCGGGCCGGGGCTGCTCCAGCTGCAGGGGACGGTGTCACCCCGCTGGCCAAGCGGAGCCTGTTTTGGTCGCTCGCCCGTCACAGCGGGCAGGGAAACAAGCGCTGATATGGCTGGGGAAAACAGGCGTGTTGACAGAGGCAGGCGGGCCGGGCCGGCCGTATCTGCCGGGATTTGCGTCAGAGCGCCCGTGCTCGGCCAGGGGCTCCGCGCTCCTGATTAGGCTCAGCCCGGAGCCTGCGGCCGGGCACAGCCACCGCGTTCACACGCTCCCGCCTCACCCAGACTAAATAACTGCGCAGCCTGGGCGCTGTGGGCAGACCTGAGGCGTGCCCGGCGTGGCAGAGCCCGGGATCCCCGCGCCGGAGCGCTGGTGCTGGCGCGGTGAGCCCCCGCCGCCTGTGGCAGACCTGTCTCCATCCCCATCCTGTCCCCATCCCGGCCCTGGCCCGGCTCTGTGCTTGCGCTTCTGCACCTGCGGGTCCCGAGCAGGGAGCAGCAGTGGGAGCTGCGCTGCTGTGCCGTGCTGCACCTGCAGCATCTCCTCCCTCGGCTTTCCTTCCCTCCGGAGCTGTTTAGAAACCCAGAGGCACGGCAGCCGATAATCCGCTGCTCAAGCAGTGATAAGGTGTGGCACAAACAGTGCCCAGGCTGGGAAATGGAGGAGCCGGGGGGGCTCGTACCCCGAGCCAGGACCTTCCCTGGCCGCTGCCCCGCGGTCTCAGCACCAGGAGGGCCAGATCCCCCCGTGCTGCCCCGGGGTGTCCCCTGGTATGGCACAGCACAGCGAGCAGTGTCCCCCCGATGGCTTCCCCAGAGCAGCGGCTTTCAGGGAGGGCTCGGAATCCAATAGCCGTGTTTTCCCATACATCATTTTGCCCCAAATGCAACTTTTTCTCTCCATATTGCAGAGCTCACTTGGAGTAATTTGCCCTTCGTAGGCTCAGCTGTAGAGGACGGGATTGTGTATTATGTGCAGGATGTAATTGCCTTTAACAAGAGAATTTCCACATTTACCACTCTGCCACAGCACAGTCAAAGCCAAGCCCTGCTCACAAGAGCTGCCATTTGAGTTCTAAATAGATTTCTCTCCTGAGCAGGTAAAGAGATTTAATTAAAATTAGGGCTTCTCAAAATAGCAATATTTATGAGGACGGCACAGGTTAGCTTTGTTCTACAGAAGGGCTTAATAGAGCCTTAATGGATTGACCTATCATTCGATTTCATGACTTACATTCATGAAGCAGCTACTCTTGGGGAGGGGAGGAAGAGAGGCTTTTATAGCCCACATTCCCTTAAGCGTTTGCAATTTATCAGCAGCTTCTCCCAAACAAAAGGAGCTGTGAATAGGAAGAACACTTGAGGGCATAGAAATAATCCCAGGCATATCTGTATGTGTGATGGGAGGCTTTGTCACAGGACAGTCTTTGCAACTGCTGCAGTGTCTCTAAATGAAGTGAGTCAATGTTATTTGGACAACATTCTTTATTCCTTGCAGGAATGAAAAGATTATTCAAATATTCAATTAAACAGTGAATAGGGTCTTTCAGAGAACCAGGTGAGTTCATCGAGTAGAACTAGCTATTGTTGAGCCAACTCAGGGGATAGATTTGACATTTATCAATATAACTTCTTTTTTTTAATGACATGCACAATAACCTTATGCAGATAAAGAGATTTCATAACAACAACCCGGGTAGCAGGAGACAATAGCAACAAATGTGCCGTCAGCGTGAAAAGGGAAGGGTGATCTGATCCACTGCATCTTGGCACAACCTGTGCCCTTTGTGCCTGCCCCCGCAGTGCCCCCGGGCATGGCCCGAGGCTGGGGCTCCCTGGGGCCCCCCGGCTGTGCTGTGCCTCCCCTCCCTGGCGCTCCGCAGTCCCCCCGACCGCACCTCCGCTCCCGGCTCTGACCCCCGCGGCTCCCGGCTCTGCTGGGCTGCAGTAGCCCCGGGTGCCACAATCCCTCCAAGGGAGCCCCAAACTCCCAGCTGCTTTGGCCAGACCCTGTGCCCGGATTTCTGTGTTTCCAGCCAGTGAGTGGGAATTTGGCCACGCGTCAGGGTCTGTGTGCAGCAGAGCCCGCGGGGCTGTGACCGAGGCTCCCAAGTACCTCGTCCTGCACAGTAAATCCACAAAATCCACTTGCCCTGGACGGACCGTGCCAGGCTTGGCAGCAAGGTCCCTGCTGGGGAGGTGTGTGGGACCATGGCTGTGTGCAGCTGTAGGTGGTGATGGGGCAATGCCCAGCACTGGCTCCCTAAATACACCAAAATCTGCGTGCAGGAAGGATTGGCCCTGCCTGCACCTCGGTGCTGCTGCCTGCTGAGCTGCTCCCTACCCTGCTGGCAGCAGGATTATGGGAAGCTGCTGTGGCCCTGGCCAGGCGTGGAGGATTAGGGTTTCCAGGCCGGTGAGCCTGGTTGCCACATTGGAAAGACCAGGATTATCAGGGAATTAATTCAGCCGCTTCCTCGACCTTCAGGAATTAAGGAGGGCTGATGGTAGCGACTCCCACTGTGCTGGCACAGCTGGCAACACCTTCTGGCTCTGCAGCTTCCTGGGCAGGGAGGGCAGGGAGACACCAGTCCTGCTGCCAGGGGGTTCAGAATCTGTCTTTGGCATCAGGGGAGACCTGGGGAGTAGGGTAGGGATGGAGAGCCTGTGGCTGGGCAGGGACAGGGTGTGGGACCCCTCCTGCACTGTTATCATGCACGAGGGAGCGTGGGCCTCTCCTGGCTCACCCAGCACAGTGTGGCACAGGTGGGGCAGACAGGTGAGCTTGGCACCGGTTAATCCCCTTCCTCCCCCTTGCAGACGTGAAGTACCTGGAGAACCACACGCTGGCCAAGGACGCTCAGGAGAAGGCCAACGCGGCGCTGCTGGAGTACACGGTCTGCCACTACCCGCACTCCACGGACAAGTTCCGCCAGCTGCTGCTGTGGCTGGCGGAGGTCCGGGCGCTGAGCCTGCAGGCCGAGGAGTACCTGTACCACAAGCACCTGAGCGGGGAGGTGCCCTGCAACAACCTCCTCATCGAGATGCTGCACGCCAAGCGGACTTGAGCGGCCCCCAGCACGGCCCGGCCGCGCCGCAGTGCCTCCAGCAGGGGCAGGAGCTGTGCCCGGGGCAGGAGCTGTGCCCGGGCAGGAGCTGTGCCCGGGGCAGGCAGGCGCCGCCTCCCACCCTGCCTTCCTCAGTGATGCTACTTTAACCTCCGCTATTGGAAAGGCCCCAGAAGGTTTCGCAGCAAGGACAGTTGAGGCTGTAGGGCGGTGGCTGCCGGCCTGCCCCGCTGGCAGCGCTGACCCCCAGCTCCTCTGGTGCCCAAACCTGTCACTTGCCAGCCCGGCTCAGCAGCACCAAGGAAGGGTAAAGCCTGTCCCAGCTTTTCTGCTGTTTCTGCTCCTCTCCTGCTGCCCCCACCAGCTGTTTCTTTACTGCTGTCATCCTTCCCCAACCCTGCCCTTGTCTCAGGGCCCCTCGTGCACAGGGCAGGAGAGAGGGGAGGTGAAACCCCTCCAGGTTGTGGTTTTATGGCAGTTGAGGTGTCTCCAGGCACCAGGGAACACACAGAGGTGGAGGATTTCTGCCGGAAATCCACACAGGATGCTGGGGCTGGGCTGGAGATGTCAGCCCCATGCAGATGTGCCAGGACCCAAGGCGTGGATGCCAGGTCCCAGCTGCTGCCAGCTCTGTGTCCTGCAGCTGCCCTGGCCAAGAGGGGGCAGGCAGGCATGGGCAGTGCTGAATCCTCAGCTGAGGTGCATCTTCCCAGTGCCTGCTGGTGCTGGAGGCAGCACTTCTGTGGCAGCCACAGTGCCCAGAGCCCAGAGCTGCCCACGGGCAGCACAGCTCAGTCCTGCCTGCAGCTGGTGGTGGAGCAGCCAGGCAGGAGGGAGGTGCAAGCTCCAGCATGTGCCCAGGATCCTGGGGAAGTGTGGGGAACTCTGCTGTGCCCCCCCTGCGTTTATCTGCTGAGTGAGTGGGTAAGGAGGAATAAAGACTGTCCTGCACTTCACGCTGGGCCTCCTGGCCCCCTCCTGTGCACTGCCACGTCCCCAGGGGACAGCAAATGCTGTGCTGAAGCCACAGGCAAAGAGCTCTCTGCTCCTGTCCCATCATGGGATCGGGCCTCAGATAGGACTGGGAGCACTGGGGGTCGCAGCCCCCCCAAACTGGGCCATGCTGGACTCTCACTGCTGCTTTCTTTCCGTCTCAGCCATGCTCTCTTCTCCTCTGCCCCACCACCGGGGCCTGCACAGCCCCTGCCCCACAGACCCCCTGCTCTGGGGGTCCTGCAGCGTGCCCGGGGCGGTTCAGGTTTGTTCCCCGGGGTGTGAGATGTCCTCGTGGCCCGGGGCCGCTGCAGCTCTGCAGAGCCGGTGCCTTGAGGAGCCACGGAGGCTGCGTCTGGAGCCGCGCGGTTGGTGAAGCTTGTTAGACACAGAAGAAAGAGCATGTTTATCTCTGCTTTAACACGTTTGTGCATTTTCCTCCTGAAGTCTGTGGTTTGGTTTCACCTTCTTCTTTTTGTGAACTTAAAGAACTGGAGAAAAATGTTTTGGGAGGTAAAAGATGTTTTATTTTCAAAAAATGAAAAGTGTCCTTAAGTGTCTCTCTCTGTCTCTTACATCCTCTCCTCCCTCTCATCCCTGCCCTTCCCCACTCCTCCCCCTCCCTTCCCAGGCAGAAGGTTACCAACTTCTTTGTCAGGAGCAAACCACTGTAATAAATTTTGCAGTTCATTTAAAACGGCAGACTTTGTCCTTTTTGGCTGTCTTTCTAATCCTAGTGCTTGGTGCTTGGCTGGGTGTTTGTGGGCGCACTCCTGGGGTGTCACCTGCTTTTGTGGGACCTTTGTGGCAGGGGGCTGCTGCTGCCTTTGCTTCATGGCACTGGGGACTCCAGATTGGTTCACAGTGCTGCTGGGAATTGCCATAGTGACTCTTAAAGCGCTTTGCAAGCGAGTGCAGGAACAGCAACATTTTTGGGCAATCAGTGGCACTGCCCTGGTCCTTGCACCATGGCCAAACCCCCTTCAGCGGGCTCAGCCACGCAAAGCTGGGCACGAGCCCCTTCCCTTGGACACAGTGCAACAAGGAGAGGAGGTTGTCTTTAAAATCAGCATTTACTGTTGTCATAATCAGCAAAAACCCACGACATTTTCTATGTTCTAAACACTACAGAGGTAATAGGAGAAGAGGGAAGGAAAGCAGTGCCCAGCTGGCGAGGGGCCAGGCCAGCAGGGAAGGAACCCAAGCAGGAGCAGGGAGAGGATTTTTGTCCTAAACAGCAGAAGATGCTATTGATGTCAGCTGGTTTAGAAAAGGCTTGGAGCCAGCTGCTGGCTTCCCTAGTGCACGTGCTTCATC
This sequence comes from Donacobius atricapilla, assembly GCA_013397315.1. Classification (NCBI taxonomy): domain Eukaryota; kingdom Metazoa; phylum Chordata; class Aves; order Passeriformes; family Mimidae; genus Donacobius; species Donacobius atricapilla. The sequence continues at coordinate 228,106 of WBMY01018369.1, read as the reverse complement.
CCCAGCCCGTCCCCAGCCCTGCCCCAGCTCAGGGGTGCTGCCATCCTCACTGGCACAGGAGTGGGCACTGTCCTGGCACGGCTGGATGGACAAAGCTGGGCTTGTTCCCATCCCACTGCTCCAGCTCCCTCAGGCAGCAATGAGAGCTCACAACCAAGCACGGCCAGTGCTGCCAGTGGGGACGGGGGGCAGCGGTGGCAGCGCTGCCCCAGGCCAGCCTTGGCTGCCCCAGCAGAGGCTGCAGGGGCCGTGGGGACCCCAGAACACAAGGACCTGCCTCGGGAGTGCCCGCCCTGGAGAGGAGCAGGGCGGTCAGCAGCAGACAAAACCCCCACGAGACCATGCACTGCCCCTGCCTTGGTCTGGTGGCACCGGTGCTGGGAAGGAGCGCAGGCTGGCAGCTCTGCCCCGGCTGGAAGCTCTCCAAGGGAAGCCAGCTCCTCTGACCTGCCATCCTTCCTGCTGGAGGACCCTCTGCATTGCAGGCTCGGCACGCAGAAACTTCTCAGAAACCTAAAGCAAAAGAGAGAAGGCCTCAGCTCTGCTGGCAGCAGGGGAGGCCAGGGCACTGGCAGAACTGGTGGGATCTCACAGCCCCAAGCTGCTGCAGGACAGAGCTGCAGGTGCAGGTGGTGTACCTGCCTGTCAGTGGGAAGTTCTGCATCCCAGAGCCCCCCCTGTCCCTTGGGGGTCTCTGAAACATGGTCCTTGTGCACAGGAAGCAGCCTCCATGCACAGGGCCATGGCTGGAGGGAAACCTGTTCTTCCCATCAGTCACCCCTGAGCACAGCAGCCAGTGCTGAGAGCATGGAACAATGAGCTTTAAATGAGATTTAAGGAAAACGCCAGCTCTGCCACGGCAGGAAGCACCAGTGCCCCATGGGCTGCATCTCCTCCACAGGGTACACAAGGAACTCCTCAGGCAGGGCCATGCCACAGTCAGCCCAGCAGGGTTGGCATGGACAGGGTCTGCATTTCTCCCCATGACACTCAGGTGCTTTTCTGGCTTTGAATCTCAAAGACTCATAAATTCCTCATTATTTCAGACCAAGCTTATGTAACACAGCATGGTGAGAGTTGCAGATTACTCAGTATTGATCAGAGGAAGGCTGGGCTGTGGAGACAAGATCCATGTTGCTATGTGTGGCTTAGCAACATACAAATGTATTCAAACAGAATAATGAAATTATCGTGGGGAAACAAAGCAGCCATCACTTGAGGAGATGGAGGATGTGGAGGCCTCCTGGAGCCCTTGTTTGCCAAGAGAAGGAAGATGGGACTCATTGTTTGTGCAAATATGTGAACCGCCCCAGCCATGCCCTGCTCACAAAAAGTGTGTAATGAAGCCAGGCAGGGCTTGCTGCACAGTGCAGCTCCCTGCAGCTGGGCTGGAGCTCATTACTGCACCACTGCTCCATGGACGGAGCCCTTGTCGGGGGGAGGCCATGCCTGGCTCTTGCCACAGCCATGCTGCAAAACTCCCCGTTCTCTGGCTCTGGCCTGGCACTCACCTGGATTTTATCCGCTCTCATCCTCACCCTCCCACCTCCCCACGGACCCACTGTCTGTCTCTTGCACTTGGAGGCAGTGCAACACCCAGAGTTCTCACAGGAGCGTGGCTGAGGCCCTGGAGCAGAGAATTGCTGGACCCCATCCCAGATCCAGCGCAGCTTTCCTGGGGGAGACAGGTGGGCTTCTCCTAGGTCTCTGCCACAGCTCCTGCTGGCAGCAGCACCATTTTCATCAGCTGGCTGGCAGCTTTCAAATAATGATATCTGGGGCTAAACATCTCTCTTTTCATTAAACTATTCGTGAGACAACAAACAGAGGAGGGGCAGTGTCTGCGCTGGAATGATCTGTCCCCATTCTGGCACCCAAGAGCTCTGCGGCGCTTTGCTCTGTGAACAGAATGTGAAGGCACACGCCTCAGTGAGGCTGAGCTGCCCCACGTCCCCCAGCATCCCTGCAGCTGGGCATTACAGCCTTTTATTCTCGGCTTTCATGGCTGGAGGCACTTGTGGCTGAGCCCGGAGCAGCGGCGAGGCCGGCACCGGCGCTGCACAAACACAAGTGTGAGAGGAGAGCTCTTCTGGTTCAAGATCTTCTCGTTCACCCCAGGCTCGAGGACTGCCCAGCCACGGGGGCAGCCTGGGGGGCTCTCAGGGAGGGTGGCCGTGCACAGCTTTCCTTCCACCCCTGGCCGCTCCCACGGCACCGAGCCCAGCCTGGCGTTCCATCACCCTCTGTGCAGACCTGGGCTTTTAAAAACACACCGAGGGCTCGCCTGAGGAAATAAAACCAAACTAAACAACCCACTTCTTTGCACAGCTGGAGTTTAATAACACACGTGGGTTATAAGGTACGCAGAGGGAGGTGAGGGTGGGCAGGCAGAGCACAGAAGCCTGTGTTGGGTGCAGGTCTCGCTGCCTCTGAGACCCCACTCCTGCGCCCAAAATGCCGCTGCACAGCTACTCCTGGGTGCCACCAGCTCTGCCTTTCTCATGTGTCCAGTGTGGGGAGGAAAGCTGCGCTGCTTCTGGGTGGCATCGTCTTGAAAATAGTCTGAGGATGCCCTGCTTAGACACTTCATGTGGAGCAAAATCAGAAACCTGCTAATGCACTGCTTGCCTTGACAAAAGAAAATGTCACAATGCATGAAAAAATATGATCGCTCCACCCCCGGGGTGTCCTCACTGCACTGTCTGCTTGAGGGTCCCCATCCAGGAGATGCACTGGGAGTACTCAGCAGTGGTTGTTAAAGAAAATAACGCAAAATATGTTCCATTTGTATTCTGAGGAGCTGGGGACTTGCCCAAAGCCAGGCTGGGAAGCTGAGGAGGTAGCAGGGAGCTGCCATCCAGCAGAGGCCTGGGGCTTAGGAGGGATTTCTGGTTTTAATTCTACCCACCTCCACGGTGACATTGGCCTTTCTACAACCTGGAACAGAAGCAGCTTAATGGCTGTTTTTAAGCTCATAAATCCAGCCCTGTCTGAATACCCCACCTTCTCCAGCTCCCCTTCTTTGGGATCATGGCACTCCCAGCACCCTCCAGTGCTTTGCGCCACAGCTGCTGGTTTAAAATAGCCCAGGGCAGAAAGAGCTGCTGCCCACCTGGAAGCAGCCCAGCAGCAAGGGATGCCAGTCCCTGCTGCGTCCCACAGAGCAGAGGGGCGGGGGGCAGGCACAGAGCTCAGTACCAGGAACGTGCAGGGCCCCTCCGCTGCCTGCCCAGGCCTGTGACCCCCAGCTCTGCTGGCACAGCGGGGCCCCAGGAGCTGGAGCAGACAAGGGCAGCAAGAAAGGTGCAGAGACATGGGGAGAAACCAGGCAGGTGTCCTGAGATGGGACCTTTGGCTGAGCCACCAGTGGTGCCGGGAGAGGCAGCGCCTCTGGCAGGGCTGCTGGGGCCCCACAGCCCTCACCTCTCCCTCATCGCTGCAGGGAACACAGATTTCCCACAGCCTGGCCAGGACAGGACCCATCAGGGCAGTTTGGGAACAATACGATTCCTGCAGCCTGAGCAGAAGGCAGCTGCCCTCTGGGCAGCCCTCCAACACACAACCACAGGAGCCAGCAGCAGCAACAAAAACTACAGAGCAGGATGTGGGCAAATGTTACCTGAGCATTTGAACGCCGTCAGCTCTATGGCCTGAAAGAGGGGAGAGCACGTGTTAGCAGAGAGTACGGATCTAATGCCTTGCTGCTGGTTGTCCCCAACACTCCCTGGAGCCAGGCAGGGCTCCCCAGGACCCAGGCACCCACTGCCCCAGCACGGAGCTGCTGCTCAGGCTGGGAAGCAGAGCCTTCACCCCAGCCCCGAGGGACGGGCACCTGGCAGAGCGTCCCCGGACACTGCTGCACCTCTCAGCAGTGGGGAGCTGACACCCTGCTCCAAATGCCCACTCTGGGGACCCTTCCAGCCCCACGGTGACCCACCAGGCTGGATACCATGCTGGAGACCACAGGAAAACCCAGGAAAGGAGAGCACCCCTGTGCTGTGGTGGGAAGAGCCCACACAGTCTGCACTCTGTGCTTAAAGGATGGTTAATGCTCTGGGAGATGCGAAATTCCTACTCCCAGTCCAACAACAACAAAGATCACCAAACAACATTCAAAAAAGCTGAAACACAAAGAACATCTTGTCTGTGTTTGTATCTTCAGTCGCTCAGTGTTTTGTCATTTTAAGTGTTTATGCAGCAAAGATACAGCAAAGCCCTCAGTGACCCTCACACAGAGGGAAGCACTTTTTGTCTTTGCCTACTCAGAAATGCCACGGCCTTGGCATTTAGGGGATCTGCTGCCTCCTAATGCCCCTGCCTTAGGGAACTTGGGTCCTTGGGCTAATCCCTGTGGCCCACGTCTCATATCTGGTGCCAGGAGCTTAGCCCTGACCCTGGCTCGCACAGCCAGCACCTGGCTGGCTGAGAAAAGCATCACCTGCGAGTGAGTCCCTGCGCTGTTCAGCACAAGGGGCCTGGTGCTGCGGCATTAACCACAATATAAATCATGAGAGAGGGAAATATGGATTTTACTGAGTGGCTTCAGAACCATGTGCCAGCTATAGAAGTGTTATCTATTGGATAAATAAGAGCTATCTCTGTGACATAGGTTTTCAAAGGATAAATATTAGAGAGGGAAAGAGAGATCCTTCAGTGAGAGACTCATGAAAGTAGCATTGGATTTTAATCTGAGAAAATTACAGCACTTGTATGTCAAGTGCACAAGGACTGATGATCATTTCAATAGCAGGAGATGGAAGTGGGAGCAGAGTAGTCAAATTTAAATTGTTCCCTGCTTTAGGCAGTGCCTTGCTGAGCTCTCCATCCTGATGCAGGCAGCACAGCCCACCTGGGAGAGATGAGACTTGCCCATGGCGCCTGCCCCACTGCCTGATTTGATTTGCTGGCCTGGGGAAAGTCTCCTGCTTGGTCCATACCAGCCTCAGTCTAGGGTTTATGGCTGGAATTCAGCAGCACCTCGTGTTCCTGTGGGGCCCTGCTCCAAGCACCCTCCTGGTGTGGCAGCGGGGCTGACTCCCCATGGGCTCAGGGCGAGCCTTTGCTTTGGAATTTGACTGTTCTGGGACCACCTCCTCTCCTGCCCTTGGAAAGGTGTCCTGCCCTGTTGTCCCCCCTGCCCAGGCTCAGGTGGTGTCCCTGCATACCTGCTGCTCTCTGGGTGGGGTGAAGGTGGAAAAATAACAGATGTTACATACCGGTCTCTCGGGTGACATAATTGATGAAATCCCCATGGGAATTTTGGCTCCAAAGTTTCCTAAAGGGTGAAGCAGCACAATGAGTTCACAGATCAGAGAACAGAAATATTTATGCTTTCCCAAGAACTTGGTGCTTTGTGTCGCTCACTGAAGCAAAGGGACCAAATGGGTTTTCTGCATCACTGCACCCACAAACTGGTTGGAGAATGCAAAGCCTTTTTTCCCCTAAGCCAAAATCCCTATTTTCTACTGTCACCTTTGCCTCTCCTCCAGAAAATTATTTTTAAGACACTAATGTGGATTTTTTCCTCGGAAGAATGCAATGCTGCCTAACATGCTGCCCACACCCAGCCAGGCTGCAGCCATGGACTTGACCCCTCTGAGACCCACCTGCACAAGAACTCTGCCTTCCCCTTCAGCAGCAGCAGCAGCAGACCCTGTGCTCACACAGGCACAGTGTGCAAAGGAATTAATGCAGTGACAGGGGCATTAATTCAAAAAAAATTCAAGTATTGGGAATAACATTTTACTGTGGTGTCACCACCCAGCCTGGGCTAACAGTGACAGCAATCCTCTTACCTTTGTTGGTGATGCTCTTCACTGGAGGGTTTTTCTGCACAGGGCTTGGGAGGGCACTCTCAGCTGCAGGACTCAGCTTCCCTGTCCCCCAGGAGGTCGTGTTTCTCGGGCTGGATAAGTAGTTGATGGGATGAGAGCAGTTCTGTAATGACAGGGAAGAGATAAAGGCCAGTGAAAATTGCAACAAGTCTTTGCTGCATCCAGACCCAACTTCAAAGATCTCTTTCATCAGCACTGCTTTGGCTCCCATCCCACCCTGGCAGAGCAGGCTGCTGCCTGATGGGCGTAGGCTGGCTTTGGGTCTGTGTCGTCCAACAAGACTGCAAAGAAGGGGGACAAAAGTAAAAAATATGATTTCTTTCCATCATCATCTCCTCAAAGCAGACCCACGGTACAGCTGGGACCCTCCTCTGATGGGTGGCTGATGGATGAAGGGGCAGCAGGGATTCCTTCCAACTTACTGTGAACGAGAGGGCTTTCTTCTTGTCCTTCATCCTCTGGATGGCATTCCTCACCTGGAGCAGAGCAAGGACATGAGAGAGGGCCACAGCAGCGCTAGCACAGCTGGAGATGCTCCAGCAAGTCATGGAGAAAAAGCAGCCAGGGTTCCAGAAGCACAGTGGGGCTGTGCTGCCGGTTACAACTCCAGAGCCCAGCTCCCCCCAGATGCCAACACGCTGTGGGCTGCTGTGATGAGTGACTGAATCCAGCTGGGGCATCCCTTACCTCACTGTTACAGATTGCGTAGACCAGGAATATGTACAGGCCCTGGAAGGGAGAGAGCAGAGGAAGGTCAGAGATGTACGGCTGGTTCGTGCTCCTTTGCACGGAGCCAAGGGGCTTGAGGAGCACTGAAGTGGGTGAGGCTGGCACCGGTGGTGGGCACAGCACAGCCAGGGACAGCCAGGCAGAAAGGACCTTCCACGCTGAGAGCAAGCTGTTCGCAGAGTCTGCTGCTCTCACACACCGAGCACCAGTGAGCAGTGGCACCTCAGCCACCACGGAAAGCTGGGCACAGCTGTGTGAGGGACGTGCCCAGGGAGAGTGCCCAGGCCAGGCCCAGAGAAGCCCTGCCTGGGGGCCACAGCCTGGGGCTAATTACAGCTCCAGACTGACGATTTTGGCCTTAAGGCAGCCCTATCTGGCCCACCAGATTTATGTTATATCTGTGGGGTGTTTTGTTATCGCAGCTAGATAAATCAGCTGCAGCAAGAGATGCAATTCATCTTGTCTTCAACGAGCCTTGCTCTCATCTGTGAGCTCTTGGCAGGCGCAATGGTAGCAGCCCCCTGGCACCGTGCCGTGACCTGTCCTTCAGCCAGCAATGCTGGTCACTCCCCCAGACCAGATTTCTGGCCAGGCTTCCAAGGCAGGTCTTCCTTGAAAGAATCGTTCTGGATGAGCGTGGGGAGGGGGGAGCAGAGAGGTCGGCTGGGAGGAGAGCAAGGAAGGAGAGGAGGCCCAGCTGCAGCAGTGGGTGGGAGCGGAGATGCAGCTCGGGGAGAGCCCCTCCTGCCTGCACTGCCACCCCTGCTTCTGCTCCTGCTCCTGCCTGCACTGCCACCCCTGCTCCTGCTCCTGCCTGCACTGCCACCTCTGTTCCTGTCCCTGCCCCTGCCTGCACTGCCACCCCTGCTCCTGTCCCTGCGCCTGCCTGCACTGCCACCCCTGTTCCTGTCCCTGCTCNCTCCTGCCTGCACTGCCACCCCTGCTCCTGGCCCTGCTCCTGCCTGCACTGCCACCCCTGCTCCTGTCCCTGCTCCTGCCTGCACTGCCACCCCTGCTCCTGCTCCTGCCTGCACTGCCACCCCTGCTCCTGTCCCTGCTCCTGCCCCACAGCACCACAGGCTCCCTCTTGCTGCTCAGTCACTGTCTGGATCCTGCACTGCCTGGCTGGAGAAGAGGTTGTCAGGTTTGGTGCCAACACACAGAGCAGCCCTGAAGGCAGGCTCGGGCTTCTGCAGACAAACAGAAAGCAGCCAAACAAAAAACAGCCCCAGCAACAGAACAACTGCACAGGACCCACACGTGAAGAAACACTTTGGCCTCAAAGGAAATTCCAAGTGGTCCATAGGACAGCCAGCAAAGGGGCTGAAATGGGATGGCTTTCTCTCAAATCTGCAGCTTCTCATCAGCATTTATTTCTCCTCTGGGGCAATCTGCAGATTGTCCTGAATTTGGTAATGAAGGGGCAGAGGCAAATGAGTACAGCACAGTCATGTCTGTTGACACAGCTCTGAGCCTGCAGTTTTCTCCTGCTCAGTAACCCAAGCACAGCATGAGGAGACATGGAGAACCGATGCTGGTTGGTTATCATTGAGACAGGCCTCCTGCCATCCTCCTGGTGTCCCTAAGAGCGGAGATGTGGAGAGGCAGCCCTTGTCTGGCCTTGGAACCTCCCATCGGAGCCCCGACGGATGTGCGTGAGCAGCACCCGGCCGCTGGAGCAGCGCCAGCACGGACCATCCCTGAGCAGCCACCCATCTTGTGCACGTGGTGATAACGCCTGCATTCACCCTTGGAGAGCTGGGCCAGCGCTGTGCTGAAAACAGCCAAGTGTGCCAGAGGGAAGCACCGCACACCGGCCAGCACCAGCTGCAGCACGAGCCGACTTCTATCGGAACGAAAGAAAAACGGGAGACGGGGCTGGAGAGCTCTCTAATCCCAGTGGTTTGGAGGGCAGTGCCCAGTTGGTCCCTTGACTTGGATCGCCCGGAGTAGGATTTGTTCTCAAGCACTGGGCAAGGGACGCTGAACACGCAGTGCCAAGAGCGGGGAGCATCCAGAGAGTCCCCTTGGGCACCCCTGGTGCAGGCACAGCCTCAGCCCCGGGGCTGCTCTGCCCCACACTGTGCCCCTCAGCCGGCTCCCTGCTCCCACCTGCCTGCTCAGGACTCCACCTTCCCCTCAGCAGATGGGAGCCGTGGTGTTCAGGGGTGTTCAGGCGTGTTCAGTGCTTCTCTAGCTCCATCTACAGCTGCCTTCTCTCAAGGTTTGCAAGGCCTCTGTTGATGCCTTGAATCGCAGGTGGCAAGCACATGTTCCAGGGGTTTTTGTCGCCATGTGTCCCTGAGTTGCAGATATCCCGAGGTTCTGGGAACAGTCCCAGCTTGGTGCAGGACTGAGCACTCCCGGCTGCTGGGATTTACACCATTCGCTTTGCTCTCTTAAACACACACAGCCTGGTTACAGCTTTAAAGTCTTTTGATGAAAACAGTAAACTCAGAAGCAAATATTAAGTGTTGCTTTATGCACCAGGTAATGATGTTACTTTCTGCCCTCCAGAATTCGCTATTAACACTAACTTACTAACAACATGACTGCAATAATGGCAGTCATGGTCATGGCCCTGGCAGATACCAAGACAAGCAAAAAACCTTAAAAATGTAGCCAGGTGATGAAGAGGAATGAAGAGCCTGAAGGAGATGATATGATCCACAAAAGGTCTTGCAAGTCAGAGCTAGAAACAGCCCCCAAATGTCCAGTTGTCCCAAGCAAGGCTCCGATCACCAGCCCACCAAAGCTGGCACACCAAACCCTCCCAGTACAGCTGTCACTGGGCACTGGGAGCCACCCTGGGGAGTAGCTGCATGGCTGCAGACAACATGGATTTCAGAGATAAATGTTTTTCTTAGTTCCTCCCCAGTCCCCCTCAGTAAAGCTGAACTCCAGGCAAGGGGAGGGTGGCTCTGCCTGTACTGCTCACAGGGGTCACAACCTCTCAGAATGTCTGAACAGCAGCCAGATGGAAAACACCCATCCTGGAACACACCATCCAAGCTGCAGTCAAGCATGCTGTGGCTGGATGTGACCTTTGCCACACTCTCCACCAACAGCCCCGCTCTAACAGGGACCGTGGCACCCAGGGCCCAGCCCTGTCCTGCAGGAAAGAAGCTCATTTCCCGGATGCAAACAGCAGGAGGGATGTCTGCCCCATTTGACTGCACGGGTACCATCTTAATTACCCATTATACGAGCAAATAAAGACTCTAATGAGTTTGTAACTGCCATTTTGAAACCACACTGATGTGAGAAAAACTAACACAAAAAAACGAGATTAGAACTGGAAACCTGTGGCACCAGCAGGACACTGCCAGGGACTGGTGCTGAGGGCCATTAGATGTACAAGGTCTCCGGAGTTATATTTTGTATCTTGGAAGGATGAAACGAGTTTCCTCAGACAAAACAGCCCTGTGGCTTGGGAAAGCTGGGCTGGCTTCAGAGCTGAAGTGTCCCTGGCTACAAGGACAGGTAGAGTGTGCTGAAGCACAGGAACTGCAGGTGCCTGCCTGGCTGTGACCTGGGGACCCGCCAGGTGCAGGACTCACCTGGAAGGAGTTCAGCACAATGAAGACATAGGCCCAAACGACGCTGAGGTGGACGAGGACCCCACACACCCAGGTGAGCCCCAGCACAGGCAGCAGCACCAGGACGGGTTTGGCTGTGGCCCTGGTGGGAGGAAGAGCTCAGGGTTACCCGAGCACATTTCAGAGATGAAACACTACCAAGACAGTAGCTGTGGAACAAATTCCTCTGCAAACAAAATAAGTTAAGACAGGAAAAACCAAATATTTCACCTCCCAGACCCCAGTGTGCCAGTCCTGCTCTTCATTTATCACTGCAAGTTAGCAAGAAGGGAGCTCTTTGACGTCATCAGCCATGAGAAAACAGCTATTTCTCCCCCAATTTCTGCTACAAGGAGGGTTTCTCTATTTGTTTTATTTGCACATGGATGTCACCCTGCCCTCCAGCAATGCCCTATCTTTGTGCTTCTGTAAATTTGGGAAAATTTATTTATGCTACAGGGGAACAATGCATGTCTAGCAGGGGTATCCGGCGCCAGCTAACAACAATAAAAATTTACAGAGCATGATAAAGTAATGACTCAGGCAGCAGTTTTTTAGAGGTCTCTCAGTATTGACTGATTACAGAAGTCCCCACTGCCTCTTCCTCTGTGTGCGCAGCCCCCACCAGCCTTACTTTCAACCCACCAAGTCCCAAGCTTGGATTTCTGCAGGCACTGCCAAGGGTCTCCCGTCCCAAAGGGTTGAGATTTAGGAGTGTGAATGCAGGAGAGCAGCACTGGCTCCCTAAGCTGAAGGTGCTGGCTGGGCTTCTCAGCTGGGATTAGAGACTGTCTTTGTGTGAGACACAGTTACCCTGAGGGACAGAATCCCTTCTGCCTCTCCTGCTCTGACTCTCACAGCTCACTGCCTTTCGCTTGGCCAAGCTTCTCTGGGCAACCAGTGCCAGTGCCTCACCAGCTTCACTGGAAAGGATTTCTTCCACATATCTAACACTATCTCACATACTTCACACCCAGAGCAGCCAGGCCCTTCCCTGCTCACCAGATCTGTGTTCCAATCTGGCTCTCCAGGCTGCTGTTGGGTGTCAGCATCTTCGACCTCCTGCGAGCACTGGCCACAGTCACCATCACCACCCGGAGCAGCACGAAGGTGTTCACCTGCCAGGGCAGAGCTGCTGCACTCAGTGAGAGACTATTTATTTTGGAGTCTCAGCTCCAGTGGGTGAGACTTTTCTGCTGGAAACTAGTGTCAGAACTTGGGGACAAATATTGCTACCAAGAAAGCAATGAAATCAAAAGACTTCACAGAGCTATCTACACATATATGAAACCTAGGAAACTTATCCCAAAACTTCTCCCAGGGAATGTCTTCCCTGTTAAAGGTCTTATTCCAGACCCCATAAACACTGGACATTTTTCTGCTGCTGTGTTTTATATAATGATATTTCAGGTATGTAGATGTTCCTGTATTAAAATCAGACCTTCAGCTAAGGCAATGTCACACACCACATTCCTAATGACAGCCAAGCAAGAACTGGTCAGCAAAATTTTCTTAAAGCACCTTTTCCTATCAAAAAGATTTTTTGATTGAAGAGATTTATTTGTGTTGCAGAAGTCTGTATGAAGTAAAACAACATTTTTCCTATAAAAGCAGCAGGCAAATGAGCTGCACCCCTGACTCTGCATTGCTTTTCTAGGACCAGACCCAAAGGACTCCCACCTTTTCCCAGCAGGGTTTGGCACTTACAGCCAGGATGCAGAGCACAGGCCCCACGAAGGCCCAGATCACGTTGGTCTGCACGTTCAGCCAGCAGTGGTTGGCTGCCACATACTTGTTAAAGGAAGTTGCAAGGGTCACCCCCACAATAAGGACTGGAAGCCCTGCAGAAAAACCCAGAGGTTAAACCCTGGGAAAAGCAGAGATGCCCTGTGCAGGGCACTGAGCACCAGACAATTGCTTCAATCCCCCCTGACCAGACAGACTTTAGCGTGAGCCTCCAAAACCCCATGAGCAACATCAATTCTCTGCAGCTGAAATCTGTCCTGGCTCAACACAGCCAGATTTACAAGCTGTCAGTATCTTTCTCTGAGGTATAAAGCATTACAAGTCCTGAGTCCTGACCAAAGCAATTTATTCGTCAGATTGTTTTTTTAACAAAATGGACAATCAAAGACATAAACCAATCCAAAATACTTGAAGTGGTTGCCCAGCTTCCAACTAGGTGTGTGCTCTTTGAGCAGCACATCCCTAAAGAGGCTCCTCTTTGACACAAAACTCAGCTTATTCAAATAATTCTATGTCCCTAAAGGGCTCCCTCAGTGCTTATTGAGGAACACATTTATATTTAATTACTATCAGACAACAGTGATGCTTTCCAAGAACAAGAACTTACCATAAATCTCCTCCTCCATTTTTTTTTTACTGAACTCCTAGATTTAGAAATATAACAGAAATGCTGCTTAATTTATACTCTAAGACTAGCACTTTGACAAATAATTCAAGAGAGCCTCTGCAGGGCACTGGCAGCCAGTTTTCATATTAAATTAAATCAAACAATTCTGCATGTCTCCTATTAAAACTTTCACTAGAAAAGAAAAAGAGTATTTTCCTGAGGACCCAAGGCAGAGGAGTGTGCAGATACCCCAGCCTGTCACGTAGTAGAACTTCATTCTCCTGTCTTCGCTCATGTTGACTGCTACCACTTTGCTCCAGAGGAGAAGCCCCTCCACCAGCATCCATGAGAAGGCTGCCATGAAGAAGAGATGCAGGAAGGCAGTGACCATGAAACACAGCACCTGGAGAGGACAGAAACCACACCTGCACAACGTATGTATGTGCATCTCCAAACAGAGAGACAATTCTACCCTAGATGCCAGTCACAGGTAATGAATAAAAGTCTGTACTTCTGCTCTGTTGCTCTGACAGTGACGCTGGAGCCTGGTCAGCCCCAGCATGGGCTGGGTGGGACATTCCTGCAGGGCTCACCTGGTTGGTCTTGGCCAACTCACTGAACATGAGCAGAGCTTCTCCTGCAGCCAGTGCAAAGATCAGGTTCTTGTGCACAGTTGTTCGTTCACTCTTGGGGACGCTGGGGAGGAGAGAGGGAGCCCTGAGCTGCAGCCAGGCAAAAGGGTGCACGACAAAAGGGTCCTCCCTGTCCTCTCAGGCTGTGCAGGCCTGCCTGGGCAACTTGTGGTCTCTCTAGCACTCACTGCAAAGATCACAGTCTAAGGGGCAGAGGAGAGCGCTGCTGTGCTGGTGCTGGGGAGCTTGGATACAGCTGCTCAACCCTCGGCCATGGCTCCAGGGAGCAGGCAGTGAGGGGGAGTGGAGGGAGCCACTGCCACGCTCGCAAGGCAGATCTCTGTGCTTGCCAAGTGACACAGAAGGGTTGGCAATCAAAGAAATAGTCCTTGCTCCATTTATTTTATAAAAATTAATTCTAGCAGAGCAGCTTTTATAGTAAACATCGTTAGCAATTGATAAAAGTCTTCCCACAGACACCCAGGTGTGAGCACAGATCAATGAGCATCTCCACAGAAACAACCAGGGCTGAGCCCCTCTCCAGCCAACAACAACCACTCCGCTCTGCCACGGACCACGGGGCAGCTTCCACCTCTCCCCATGCACCTGCATCACCCCACGCTGACAAAGGACACTTTGAGAGAGGCTCTGAAGTAAAATATCAAGTAGAAAATACAGGGAAGGCTACAAGTGTCCAGGCTTTTCTTACCGAACTACCAAGAACAAAATGAGGGTGACTATCAAGGCACAGAAGGAAACTCCACATCCAATAAAAGTCAGAGTCTGCAGAGTGAACTCCTCCTTAGTGGTCCTCTGCTCCAGACATGAAACAACAGAAGACACAAATCCCTCATGAATTAACCACACCAGCTGGCAGCCCCAGCATCCACCCCAGAGGCTCCTCACATACCTCCTGCTCGTACACCTGCAGCAGGATGGCAAAATTTGTGGTGTGGTTGCAAAAACAGGCAGTGGAGTCTGGGAGAGACATCACCACAGAGCAGCCAGCTGTGGACCACATCCCACCAGCATCTGGGCTAACATGCAACAAAAAGAGAGAAAACACACAGAAATTACCTTTCACTTCCACAGAAAGCCAGGGCATGATCATTCTCCCAGAAAAAGCAGAGTTTAAAGGAGGAAGATGAGGATATCAGAAACAGGTCTTCATGTGGACTTCCCTTTGGTTCGCCCTTTGTCTCAGCAGCTTTGCCTCATCCAGCAGGCACGCAATGCAAACAGATCTGGAGTCAATGTGTCCATTAAAGAATGGAGTCCAGCCATCACAGCTTTAAACGGAGCCCAGCTACTGCAAGGCTCTGGGAAGAGCTCCCTGTACAGCCCCTTCACTGAGGGCACTGGGCTGGCTGTGTCCCCCTGTGCCCACCAGCTCAGCCTGCCACCAACCCAGCATGGTGCCACTGGGCTCTGGGTCCTCAGGACAAGCCTGTCCCAGCCACCCAGCGCTGCTCCCATCTGAATTCCCTGGGCAGGGACCATGGCTGCAGCTCTGTCCCACTGCCCCCTGAGCCTCCCCTGTACCACAGGAAGGTCAGGAGCAGAGCAGGGCTGCTTTGGACAATAACCAGCTGTTTCCAAAATCACGCCCTTCCCACCTTCCCCAGCCCGACCCATGCCTGCTACAAGTCTGGGACTCTAAGGAGGTTTTTTTCACTTGAATGACTTAATTACCTATCCATAATATATCACAGCCTTGGTGTTCTCACCACAGTGACATTCAGCAAAAACACATCCCTGTGCCAGGCAGGATTTATGAGGCTGGGAGTCCTGCATGTCTTTGGGGCATGTATCTTGGACTAACTCCTCTTTGTCCCAGGCACCAATCATAATTAACTAGGGCTTTCCATTTCAGTTGTATATACCTCATTAAAGGTCACTTGCTTGTGAATGACTTCTCCAAAGGAAATCTTCCCAGGAAAGCATTCTGCTCCAGCAGACAGGGGATGTCAGCATGCAAAGGAGGCAAAAAATTCCAGATCTCTACTCTTACCATTACATTTCTATTGAGATGTTTGGTTTTTCAGTGGAAATAAAAAGCTCATAAATCTGGGGACCCGAGCTGAAACAAGGCACCTGAGGCTGAAGTTCCAGAAGGCACAGATGGGCCCCACCAGAGCATTGGGCAGGTCCTGCAGGCAGAGAGGGGAGAGGAGAGGTCACACAGCCACGCACACGGGGGGATGCAAGTCACTCCCTTGGCTGTCACAGGACAGGACAAAGACCTCCCCAGGGACAGGAGCCCTGGGCACGGCACAGCCTCATCCCGAAGCTCGGCGGTGCTGAGCCGCGGCTGGGTCGGGCCGGGGCGCTGCTGGCAGGAGGCGGCCGGGGGGCACAGCCCCTCTGGGGGTACCTGGACGCGGTGCTGCAGGCGGTAGCGCACGGACGTGCTGATCTCCTGGTAGTCACTGAGCAGGGTGGATGAGATCACGGCTGTGCCCACGGTGGTGCCCAGGTACCTGCCAGGGAGGGGACGCTGCTCACAGGCACGGGAAGCGCAGGACGCGCTCACAAGTCGGGATCTCCCGGGATACGGGAGCGCTGCAGGGACCCGGGTCGCTGCTGCAGCGCCTGGGCAGGGGCCAGAACGGACCTGGGGATAGCTGGCAAACCCCAGCAGTGCCCCGTCACTGGAGCATCCCGAGGGGTCCAGCCGCGCGGCCCGGGGCCGCAGCGTGTGCGGGATGTGCGGGCGGCCATCCCCACCTAGCGTTCGGAGCTGCGGGAGCGCAGCGGGCCCGGCCTCCCGCCCCGGAGCCCCCATCCCCAGGGACACCTTCTGCCCAGCCAGAGGGGACCCCGCAGTAGCCGCTGTGTGATCGGTTCCACCCCGGCAGAGCTGGAAACCCCGGGAGCCAGAGGCACGCAGGAAACCCAGGGGGATCTCCGTGCACAGACAGCCCCAGCGCGGCGGCCGAGATGGATCAGGATGAAGGTGACCCCGAAATCGAGGCACCAACTCAAGGCAGACGTGAAAATGAGCTCGTCTGTGGCGCTGAGGGCAGCCCTGGGGTGCGGGGGGTCTGTGTCACTCACTTCTGTCCCCCACGGGAGGCAGCCGTGTCCTGGGACACAGCGCTCCGGCCGCTGCCGGACAGGACGCGCTGCAGGGAGCCATAGCCAAACCACATGTTCTTCACTGTGACTCTCTGGAGACCTGGATGGACAGAGCACGGGGACAGTACAGAACACAGGGCAGCGCTGGACTCCGCTGCCCTCCTCTGGGGGGTGGAACTGGGGGTCCAGAACGCCCTCAGCTCCACGCTGTGTCGCTGGAGGGGCTGTGCAGAATCTCTCCCCCACAGCCCATCTCCCTTTCACCGAGGGCATGCCCATCCCACGCTTCTCCAGACCTCACACGGGCAAGGTGAACAGTTTGTGCCACTAAGGAAGGCGATGTCCAAGTACCAGGGGAAGCTCAGGTGTCGGAACAAACCTCTGGATCTCAGCCTCTGCATTTCTTCTGCAGGAACTTCGATCAGGTCATGCCTGCCTTTCTCAGGGGTCCGGACCACGTATGCCTCACCACTCAGCTCCTGCTCGCTCAGCTCCAGCTCCCTCACCTCCATCCCTGTGCACAGGTAAAATCAGGCGCTGAACCAGGGTTCAGCCTATCCCCAGAGCTATGCTACAGTACTGCAAGGACACTGTAATCCCAGCCAAGACCCACAGCAGCAGCAGACAGGTCTCTTTCTGTGCAAACCGTGGGCATCGGGCTCAGTTTCTCCCATGCCCAAAGGTTTCTTACAATCCTGCAATCCACAGCGTGAGAGGCGCCCTCACACTGTGACACTCTGCACAGAGGAAATGGGGAGCAGGCTGCAGGGCTGGAAGGAGGTGAGCCAGAGGAGCAGAGGAGCCAGAAGTGGATTTGGACTGGGAACCAGGCAGGGTGACTGATCTGGGTCTTGGTGAGATACCCTCCAGCACCACTCACCAATATTCCCATGTTGGATTGTGATCTTTGTCCTCTCTTGGGACAGCAGTGGTAGCAAGAGTGACACCATTCTGTCACAGAGCTCAACGACAGCCATGGGCCCCCTGATAACCTGCAAACACAGACAGAGGGATGGAAATCAGCACCTGCACCATCAGCCCTCCCTTCCCACAGCTCACAAGAGTTTCCTTAAACACTTGGTCCTTGGCAGAAAAAACCAGAATTTGGGACTCAAGGCTTTGGTTTTGCTTTTCTGTGATTTCTTTACTGAAGGATGTTCCCAGTTCCTTCAGCAAGAAGACAAGTCCAGCAATGAGGGGAACTTGCTGTTCTGCATAAAAAGCCACTAAAAGAGCATGGAAATAAATAACTAAATGAGCTTCTGGAAAGAAAGACCTTTAGACTTGGCTCCTGATTTTCCATGACAGCACTATGAGAGCACCATGAAGGGGCTCCATGCCCATGCTTGCAGCATTTTCACATGCTCAAGTATGGCCACAGGGGCTACAGGTGACCATACAAAGAGAGCATAACCAGCCTGTGGTCGTGCAGCAGGCCAAGCACGAACAGATGAGGCACACAGTAGTCAGATGGGGACACCATTACCTGGCTGATCGATGACCATGTCCCAGTATTCTGCTCTTCCAGAATTAACTCAGCTATTTCCATGTAATACTGGCCCAACTGCTCCAACATCTCCAGCTCATCTCCCTCTTGGACTTCCATATGTGAAACTTGGTTTAGTAATTGAAGCACTGCAAGGAGGTCAGACGGCTCAAGCATGGGCACTTCTCCTTCTCTCAGAACAGTTGCCAAGATATCAAGAACATTAAGAGCCACAGAGAGGTTCATGTCTCGCACACTGCTCGTGAAGATGCTGTCAGAAATCTGTCATGGAAAAGATGGTTTAGTTCAGTGCGGAGCCCCGACTCTCCCTGATCATCAGATGTGCCTTGGCAATGCCCTGCATGCCCTTGCTGGCATCAGGCCACATGTCTGGCCAGCCAGGAATATCCTGAGGAAAGGGATCTCTTGTCCAGACTCCCATCCTCAGTGAGATGAGTCAAACTGAAGCAACCCTGCTTGTTTGATCACAGCAGAAGTTACAGCTGTATTGGTCACAATCTCCAGTAGCAGCTCAGGAAAGGTCCCAGCACAACTGCTGCCAAAGTGACTTCAAACAGCACGAGGTGCCAGCCCTCCCACCCCAGCAGCTCCTGCCTGCTCCAGGTGCCGGTTTCCACTGCTGGGGCTGCAGGACTCACCACAGTCCTCACTGCAAGGGTGTTCACGCAGCTGGCGAGCGAGTGCCTGGACTCCAGATGAGCTCTTTTCAGTTGCCAGTATGCATCTGGGGACAAAGCAGAACCAGAACCACTGCTGTGGTGTCCAACAGTATGGTTAACACATGCCATGTTCAAAGCCTGGGCAATAGTGCTCAGATGGTGGCTGAGTCTGCAGGACAGGCAGGACAAGGAGACTTCACTGCTGCATTTTATTTTTAGAACAAGATCCCATCTGGAGAGACAGTTTCACACTCCTTTTTCTGCCTGTCCCCGTGCTCCCCTGGCCAGCGAATCTGGAAATGCCTGGACGGACGGGGAGGCACTCACAGCCCAGCACCCAGGAGCCACGGAAGGTGTAGCACCAGTGCTCAGCTGGGCAAGAGCCAAACCCCGTGCCAGAGTGCAGGCAGCTGCAGCAAAGTGCCAGCCCCGGCGGGGTTTGCTTGAGACCCCTTCAGAGCAGGGCCCCCCCCATCCCTGGCCACCACCCCAGGCGGGACCTCCCGAGTGCGTGCGGTGGAAGCGATGCACAAATAACTAACAGATGCTGTACCCTTGCTGTAGTGACAGATGAAAGGCAAAGTCTGCGAACAAGATGCATAACTGAATCCACTGCTGCCAACTTCCAAAACTCTGCATTCCTCAACAGGCCCTGTGGAAACACACACAGAAGGGTCTCCCAGGGACACGCCATGCCCAGCAGGTATCACCTTTCCTGCAGCAATCCACAAGCTCTGGTACACTAAGGCTGTGGGCTATGCCTTAGGAACCAGGAGAGTAGCCACGAGCATACTGGGACTTACCTGGGCAAAGAAGCTGTGTGGTCACTGCCTGCACGGTGCTCTCCACTTCCAGGGCGTTGGAACTCCACCCAAAAATGAGGTCTTGCTCCACCACCCAGCACGAGCGAACTTTCTCGATCTGCTCTGTGCTGAGGACTTTCTGCCAGATGTACAAGTCAGTGATGTTCCCACTGAAGGACTCCTTTGCCCTGAAGGTGCCCCCCAGGGAGTCTTGATCCTGCCCAATGATGAAGGTCCCCTGGCCAAAGATGGCCTGGGGGGCAGATGGTCCCACAGAACACAAACCACTGGCAGACGCCCTCCTTTTCCCATCAGCATAGATGGCCCAGGTGCCATTTTCCTGCTGCCAGGTGACGCAGAAGTGATGCCACTGCCCATCAGCACGGAACACGGGCAGGTAAGGGGAATGGTGCCCGTGGACTATGAGAGCAAACCGAACAAAGCCTTCCTCATCCACACAGCCCCGGAGCTGGAACTCGTTAATGAAAGCGGGCACGGCGTAGGAGAAGATGGTAGCGACCTCCTGGGTCCTGGTGTCCCACTGGAGGTGGGCACAGGCTGTGACAGCAGGCAGTGCTGGGAAGTCAGAGAGCACCTTCACATATTTTGTGTCTGTTTTGTCTCTGAATACCAGGACTGGTACACTGAGACCACCTAGAAGGAGAAATTTCAGTCAGAAGAAAGGAAGAAGCATAGGCCAATAAAGTGATAATAAAAAAACAAGGGGCAGCTTCTCCGGTCATATTTTTCAGAATGGAAACATCTCGGAATAGCCCCTGTCCAGTAATACTCACGTCTCCTCTTTGTTTTGTGCAGGACGCTGTCCCTCTCCTTTAGCCAGACAGAACCTCTGATGTGGTGGGACTGCAGCAGTTTGCTGAAGGAGCCTTGCTCACTGTCCTGGGGCTCAAAGAGCAGCTGAGCAAAGCGCTGCTCACAGTACCTGTCAGCCTGCCACCAGTCCAGAGCAGTGGCCACATACTCATACATGTGTCCTGGGGTCTCAATTGTGACCGGAGCAAAACCTGGAGGAAGACACACATCGCGTGGGGAAACAGAAAGCCTCTCCAGCCCACTGCTAAAAACACTGCCTCGTGCATCTTGGAGGAGCTGCTGGCAGGAGCTCATCTCCTCGTGCAGCCCTTGGGCTGGATGGTGTGACAGATGAGCTCAGACTACATTGGGCCTGAACTGAGGGATGCCTGTGACTCTGCTCTCTGGCCAGAGCCGGAGCTGTCCCACTCCTCTAGGGCACACAGAACATTCTAGGCTCAGCACAAAGCAAAAGTTCTCTCTGCTATGCCTAGGGATGGCCCTCAGAAAACCTTGTTCAAAGCAGTTATGTAAAAACAACTTTTCTTGCTTTGTCCCCACTTCCCAGTTCCTCCCAGCTTCTGCACTTGCAGATGCAATTTGGAGACACAAAAATAATCTCGTTTGCAGTCGCAGTGGGGCACAGAGCAGCAGCTGAGCAAACAGCCTGGCAAATACCAGCTCTGCAAACAGCATTTTAGGCACAAAACAGGATAACAGAAAAAGTTTCTTTACCTTTGTTTGCACCACCAGACACCTTTTGTTTCTCTGTGCTGGATACTGCTTGTAAAACACATAGAGAGTGCTGATAAAAACACTAACCTTTAGAAGTCTGGTTCTTGGCAAGGGCTGCCAAAGCAAGGAGACTCCTGGACAGACCGACCTGGTGGAGAGGATGTGTTGAAATACTCAGAGAAACATTAATATTGTCTAAAAAACCCAGAACAAAAAAACCCCAAATGGTAATACTCACCAGAAAGCTGAAGAGCCAAGAATCAGGTCTCAAGTCTCTCCTAAACATGCTGACCAGCTGGGAAGCTTTCACCCTTTGCTAGAATAAATAAAATGTCACTGGAGAGGCATCACGGAGACAGAAGCACTCTGCAGAAAACCAGTTCCCCGACAATGCTGGTTTCCTCAGAAAGTCTCAAAACAAAAAGGAGGAAATTCATCCCTCTGAAATACCTGTCCTGAATAGTATCTTATCCAAAGAATTCCCAGATCTTCTTGAACAACTTAAGGTCTCGGTTTAACATTTGTTTGCAGGATACAAAATAATTAAGCATAAAGCATAGAGATGTGCAATATTAACGAACAGGCAAGATCGCAGAGCTCTTCACCTGCACTAACTAAATAAAAAAGCCACCATAAATGGCATCATTAAACAGCGTTGCATCCCTGGCAGCTTTTCTCGTTGCCTTTAAAACCCGCAGGAGCAGAGCACCAGAACAGCCCTGCAGAGCAGTGAATGCAGCCTCCATGAGCCCAAACACAGAGCCCAGCATCACGGAGCCATCCCGGGGAGCTGCCAGCATCAGGGCTTGGCAGTGAGCCCCCATCTCCCCACCTCTGCGCCAGCGGGAGGAAACCCTGAGCGCACGGCAGTAAAAAACCTAGTAAAATCACAGGTGAGGGTACGTAGAGACATAAGATGGAAACTGGCAACGCCAGTGCAAACAAGCCCTGAAGCTCTGGGCACTGGCATCGCCGGCTGGGACTGCTCTCTGCTCCCAGCGGGCTCTCCCGTGTGTGCTGTAAAAGCACATTTAAGCTCTTGGCTGCTAAGGGACTTCGGAGATCCTCTCTGCAGCCTGGGCTCTGTGTCCACAGTCTTCCAAAGTGCAGCAGTGACTTTGGAAACACCGAACACAGCTCTTGGCCCTCCAGGCAAAACTCTAGATCTGATGGGTGAGAGGGAGCCCCGGCACGGCCAATCTCCCGCTCCCGAGCCTGCACCTGTAGCTTCAGTGTGCACTCCTCCAAGGAGGGCCCTGGAGATGGCGCAGACGAACCCCGGAATGAGGTTTGGGCAGAAAAAACAGGGCAGTGGGGAGGCCCGGTGACCCAGCTGGGGGAGCCCAGCGGCTCAGGGCACCCCGGCTCCGGGGCCGCCCTGGGGAGCCCGGGCAGGGCCGAGCTCCGGCACGGCCACGGCGGGACAAGCGCGGCAGCNGCCCCGCCGGGCCCCGCGGCAGCTCCGCCACCGGCGCACACAGAACGTGCCGCCGTTCCCCGCCCCGGGCCCGCCGGGCAGCGGGACGGTCACTCCGAGTCCCCGGGGCGCTGCTGGGTGCCCGCACCCGCACTGCCCGCGCCCTCAGCCCACATCGCGCCCCGGGACGCCCCTCCAGCGCACCCCATCGCCGGCACCCTCAACCGACAGCAAAGCACTCACAACCCTCCCTGCTCCGCTGTGCCAGCAGCACCGGGATATTCTTCCCTGGCAGTCACTGCTCCACAGACGTGTCCAATAAACCTGCCCTGAAAATCTGGCACATGATCATGGCAAAGAAATCTGGCAGTGGGGGAGCGACTAGGGATCCTCACAGTAGCAAGAGCCCAGAACAGCCCGGGAGTGCAGGCGAAGAGGGACAGGTCTGGCGATGTCCAGTGGGCTCCTGGCGCAATGTCCTCACTGAGCAGCTTCAGTGCCCCGGCGTTTCCTCACCCCAAGGCCTGCAGCTGCCCCGGGGAGAATGGCAAGGCTGAAGGGTCCAGGTCACTCCCATGGCTGTGGCACTCCCCACCTCACCGGCCAGAGCTGCTCCTTCGGGTCATGCCCCCTCACTTTTGCTACAGCAACAGGCACACAGTTCCCACTCCTCCTGTCCCAGTAAATGCTTGAATCACACCATGGATTCACCAGAAACCGGCTTTTGTTCTTCAGGGTCTTTGCCTGGGAATGAAGGCGATTTTCCCATCCCAACGCCTCTGCTCTCGGCAATAAATCTCCCACAGAAGAATGGACCTTGGAGGCAGCTGCTCTGGGCTGCTCAGTCACCGCTGCCAGTTGGGAAATGGCCTGGCACTCCTGGGCAGCATGGCACAGAGCGCCAGAGGCCTGCCAACAGCATGGCAGCACTGCAGAAGGCTCCGCTGCTCACCGTGGTTTGGCCAAAACTGGATCCTGCTTCCCTCCATAATGGAGGGACCAAAGGGCACTTTGGCTTTATGCCAAAGATCTTCAGAGGGAAACTGCAAAAGTATTTCAAATTTAGGGCTGGATTAGGTTTAATGCGAGTTAGAGTTTCCCAGCAGACAGCAAAACTTTGGTCTTTGTGCCTGTGTCTTAGACAGAATGAATCACCTTTTGTAAGAGCACAAAATGCAGTTTTCTTGTAGCGTTAGAAAAGGGATCAAGCTCTCAGCCTCACTCTTCTCTGTATATACAAATAAACCTTCCTCTGTGCACATTCAGAGAGGTGAAGGGAAGTTTCTGTGATCACTGAATGCCACCCAAGTTTCCAACCTCACCTACACCAGTTACCTGGATTTAAACATGAACTAATTTCCGTAAGTATACCCTGGACTTTCAAATAAGGCTTGATGCTTTGGCTGGCATCAAGGATGGCTCTAGAGACCCTGGCAAGAAAGCATCACTGGCATTTCAAAGGAAAAGTCACAGTTAGCAAGTGGAAACCAATAGCTGGCATCTCATTGTGGTTTCACCTAAAATCACAGCGAAAAGGCCCCAAAGAGCACAGCCCAGGAAGTGTGGTTCCTTTGGGCCTCCCGGCTCTCCAGACGATTTCTATGCACACATGGGCACTGCCAACTGTTTGTTCCTTGCCATGGAGCAGATTCGTTGCCATCAGTGCTGGCAGTTCCTCATTGTATCAGCACTAATTCCCGCAAAGCCAGTCAGCTTTCTCCTTAGGGCAGCTGCAGTTTCTGGAATCACCTTCATTCATACATCTTAACATAAACTGGAAATGACAGAGTTCCTAGAGTTAAGAGGTGTCTATCCAGCACATGAAGACCTTGGCAAGCAGACATACGACCTTAGGATGGTTGGATGGCAAAATCCCAAAGCATTTTAATGTTGGTAAATCTCTCTAACAAGCAGCTGAGCAGAGGGCAAGCTGTGTTGTGCCATTTGGGTGATGCTGTCACTCTGGGTTAGCTTGGTTTGGAATAGGTTGCAGTTCTGTTTACACTCAGTCAATTTAAAAAATCAGCTCAGGTGCATTTTAAGGAACGTTTCCGTAGCAGTGAGTAAACCCTGAGCTGCCACCCTCAAGGCACATCTTTCACACAACCCTTGGAAGAGCTTCCCAGCACATGGGCGAGCAACATGTTAATCTTTATAAATCAAATATTTGCCAAATGGAGTAGAAGCCATGTGTCTGAGCAAGATGCAGTGAGAAATGGAACAAAGCACAGAGCGTGTCAGAGATCACTCAGTCATGTGCAAGCCTGTCCCTTGCAGAGTTATCCTTCAAAACAGCATTCCCCTAGCCCAGTTGTACACATTATTCTCCTCCAGTCTTTTTTGTCCTGCTGTTTACTGCTCAGAACTGACAGTCTCTCTAACCCAGTTCTTCCCCACTGAGTTTAGTGTCACCCAAACTTTCATTAGAAGCAGTTTCGACCCAAGGCAGGGTTTCCCAAGGGCTCAGGAGGCAGCAGTAGAAGAGATGCAGACCTACCTCCCTCCCCAGTACTGGGGCTGCAAACGTGTGTCACACAACTGCCACATCGCAAGTATTTCACCCTTCCACACATCTGAATGCTTCACAAGCTGCTGCTGGCTTGTGCTGCTGCGGGTTCTCCATGCCAGCTCTCCCAAAAGAGGATTCATCAGCATTCAGGAAGCAATTAGCCCTGCATTGCAGTGCTCCGGTCATGGCACAGCTTCCCGCTGTTCCTGCTCTCAGGGACCCCTCTGCGTGGGACATCCCATCTCTGTCGCTCCAAGCAAGCTCTTAACACACGTTACCACTCTCACATGGATCAAGTTATCAGAAGCAGCAGCGCCTGGAAAAGTCTAGACAAGTCTCCCAGCCCCTCTGGACAAAGGCACGGTGTCACCACCCGACCTCCACCCTCACCTCTCTGAGAAAACTGGTCTGTACCTGCACAGCTGACAGGCCATGCAGGAGTTGTCAAGAGCACAGTTTGGACTTGGGATGGCAGGTGACATTTCCCATGCACAGCTCAGCAGGGCAGGGACAGATAGGACACGTGCTCAGTTATCCAAACCAGTTCCTCACCCTGCGCGCTGAAGGTCTGCACTGATGTGATTTTATGGCCAGACACCCCACGTTTGGCTATGCCATTATTTGTCTAGTTCTCTTAGTTTCCTCTCCTCTTCCCCTTTCAAGTCTGTCACATCAGGGTTGACCAAACTTCCTGAAGCTACAGGCCTCCCATCAAGAGCCTGGTAGGTGATGGATCCCAGGAAGCTGAGGGCACAAGGTCACAGGCAGAGCAATACCTCCCCAAGGGGACAGAGTGGCCCATGGCGGTCTCAAGAGCCTGCCTGTACCAACCACCTCCTGGCACAGTCAGTGTACAGTTCTCCCTGCAGCCCTCACTCCGCCGTGCCCCTGCCAGCAGCAGGTGACCTGCCCTCAGCGCAGCGATCACACCTCAGCCGCTGGGGAACAGGGACGTGCAGGGCTCTGCAGCAGGAGCTGTGCCCCTGCTTTGATCCCTGCTCAAACACAGCATGGGCATAAGCACTGGACACCCCCACCCACTGCTTTATGGCATGTGGCAATCCTAAATTACATCCCTTGGGAGTTGGAGCTGGTAGCAAGGAGAAGATTTAACTTTCCTCTGGCTTTCCTGATTCCTGTGTGTTGGAAGAATACCTGCACCGGGAGACAAAAATGTTTGAGACTTCCTGACCAAATGAGTTCCTTTCTGCTCCCTTCCAGGTTCAGGACTGGTCACAAGCAGTCACTGACACTACTTGTGTCAGTGCATTGCTGCTTTGTTGCTTTCAGGGCCTTTGTAGTAATTTGGGACATCTTTAAACATTCAGAGTGCAAGGTATGGAGTCCCCAGTCGTGGAACTTGCTTTAGTTAGGTAAAAAATCTCGTCTGTGGAGGCTGCTGCTTAGTCCTGGTCCTGGCTGAGCAATGCAGAACTCGCAGAACTCTGCAGCTCTTGGGTGCAAAACCCCACTTGGTTTAATTTCCTGTGATACATTGGCAACTAGAAGACAGCTCAGATGAGAAGAAAGTTTCCTCTACAACCCCAGACTTATATTTCTAATGTAAAGGATCCTGCTCCAGCGCTATTTTGCCTTCTAACTTGTTTGTAGAGTTTGATTTAACCTGGGTTTTATTCTCTTGTTTTTGCTTCTTAGATGCCCCCAAGTCTGAGTGAGGTTTGTTTCAGCAATCTCATGTGGACATGCCAGCCTTAATCTCACTCTTCCAGGCCCTTCTCATTGTCTGGGATGAAAGCCCAACACAGAGCCTCCCCGCTAATTGCCAGCTTTCTGTTTCCCAGTGACAGGTGTATTGTCTGGAGGGACAGACCCAATTGTGTCCCTGCGCTGTGGGACATCAGCAGCTGATATTACAGAGCCTTTCAGGGAGCTTGGGCACGGCTGGTTATTTAGTGCCATCATTTATAACAAATCTGTATAGCCCAGAAACTTAATAGAAAAAACTGGAGCTGCCTGTGTTACTCATCTTGTTGGTAGTTTTTTTCTCGAGCTAACTACTCCTAAATCTCCCATGCTCCTACCAGCAAGACAGGGCATTTGGTTCTGATCCTCTTTGAAACACTAAATCTTTCGGATACCTTTTTTCCATAGTTTTCTAATAAAGGGGTTTTCTTGTTTAACCAGACATCCCCTGTGCATCTACTTGAACCTGGAATCACAGCTAGGAAAAACTCAGCAAACTGTCATTTTTGTGAGGTATTAATACGCACAGGCTGAGGTCACAACCATCATAGGGAGATGGTTCATATCCTCAGGAGGTCCTGAGAACACCCTCAGGCAGGGATCTGGATTTGGGGGACAGTGGCTGTGCCTGCTTTATCAACTAAAAAGAGGAGCTCTGGTGCTCAGAGTGAGGAAAGGCAGCAGCAAGAGAGCTCCTGAGAGATGAGAGGAAAACATACAAGAACAATATTAGACCCAGATTGCATCTGTCTTTCCCATTTTTCACATTAAAGGATAAAGCTTTCCATACGTGGCTGTTGCACAACAGCAGAGTTCCAGCCACTGCGACAGCACCAGCGGCCAGAAATGCACCAGACCATTAAGCAGATGGCCCAAGTCTTCTCTGCAGGAGCCTGGCAGTAGAGAAATCATCTCTTCACTGGGTTTAATCACGTCACTCACGAGACAGGAGGGTCTACAAACAACTGGCAAAAGCAGTTCCACATCAGTTTACAGGAACACAGATGTCAAGAAGGAGGAAGCACATTGTGTCCAGCTGAGCCCTGGGTGTCTCCACCAATGAACTCAAATCTATATTCCCAACCTGGATTGGGAATCCGTCCCCCTCACATCCCTTTTACTGGCATCCCGTCCCATGGAGGGAGACAGTCTGTTCTCACATCTACACCTCTGCCAGAAGCCATTCCCAGTCAGAAAATGGCTCTTTCAGAAGCTCTTTGGAACTTCCTTCACATCTCACTACATCATCCCCTTGCCTGCACCACTTGCCTGTTCCAGCTTCAACCTCTTCTTTCAGTTTTCAGAGTAATGGGGGCACTCTCTTGGACTCAAGACAACACTCTATTTCCTCATATGAATTTAAATATGTCAAATAAGTCAGCTTTTGGAAGTTACAATGAAGAAGATCCCAGCAAGCCTGTCTTGTCTCCTGACCTGGGCAAAAACTTGTTTGATTAGCTTTGCTTTAGCCACAGGTTGGTAAAGTTTGAGTCTATCTAGTTCTGATCTTGTCAGAATTGTATTTAAATTCTTCTGGCAGATTCTTGGCTAGCAGCTCATTAACAGATCGTTGTTGAGGCGAGATGTTTGAAATTAGAGTGGTTTGGAACAGGAGAGACACATGGTGCATTTATTCTCCAATTCAGCGATTATGTCCCTGCCTGGCTGCACTCCTAACACAAGTTCACCTTGGGACATTACAGGAGTTGCTGGCTAGTTCTGGAGTTAGGAATACACACCAACCAGGACTGTGGTGGGATATGCACCAGACCCAGCTGTGATGAGGGGGCAGGAGCACCATCAGGGCTTTCAGCTCCCAGCTAGTTTGCATTGCCTCTGACCAGCTCTAATGAAAACCTGTCCTGTGCAGGACTGGGTGCGTGGTGCAGAGGCCAGCCTCACCTCGTAAGACTTGACTTTTTCTAACTCCTTTATTCTAGAGAGCAAAAATTGCCCGGTGATTTCTTCTAGTTACCCTGAAAGAGCATATTTGCCTCTCATACTGCAAGAGCAGGTGCAAGCTTTGTAGAGGAAAACCACACTGAAGATTTTGTTAAACATTCCAAGTTACTCAATGTCTCTTCAAAAGGTCCAAGAATTTAAGATGTCATTTGTCATTCACACTTAGAGAAAGCACTGAACACAGAACTGGGAAACCAGGCAGGTGTCAGTGCAGACACCAAAATACCTGGGAGTTTATACATTACACACACACAGTGAAGACAGACCTCAGCTCCCATGCCCACCTGCTGAGATAACACTAAACATTCCTCCAATCCCAAGCAAGTTTTAAAAAATGTGTCTGGAGTGCTATTTAACTTCCCTGTCAGATGTCTTGTAGGATGATAAACCTGGATTGCAGCTTTGTTAAGGCTAGAAACAGATTTCAGGACTGCTTAAAAAAAAAAAATAAAGAGAAAAGTTTGCGGTTTTCAGGCTTGAGTGCAGTTCAATGTAGCAAGTTAAGGTGAGCTCTGAGGTGTGCAGCCCTAGGTGTTCCTAGATGTATAACTTCTTTATAGATGGGACCAGAACCTTAAAAATTGATTGGACCTGGCACTCTCTTCCCCAGTGTTTATTCTTTTGCACACTTCTGGACTTCCCAAGCTCTTCAGAACAGCGCCATCCTTCCAAGCCTGGACACTGGGTGCCCAGAGACAGAGGGGATGCCCAGGGACACCTCTATTACCCACTACTGCTGTCAGGGCTCAGGGACGTCTGCACCAAAGGGCTCTCAAGGACAGCAACAGACACCTGCATCTACAGTGGACATCAACCCAGATGCAAAGTTTGCAATATAACAGGTGTGAAAAAGCCATGTCAGATGGCCAAAGATCTTATTCTTTAAACCATCAGTTGTATCAACATTAATGGGGCTGGAAATAGGTATCCCAGAAAGCTGAGGGAGAAACGAGGATTTGTCTGACTCTCAGCCAGCCATTACCCAGCAATAGATGGAGCTAGTGGTGCACCCAGATGGCTTTGAACCAGGGAGGAGGTGTACCTGCACATCTGCAGAAGGGCCAGTTGTGCCTGTACCTGGCGGGATGGGAAAAGGCACTATATTTCTAGAAGGTAAAACAATAATTGTAGGACATCTGCTTAGTTGTCAAGGACCAAAAGGGAAATAAAGCTGTTGTCCCCTCTAGCTAAAACCTGCTGTTTCCTTTTCCCCAGACTCCCCACCACCAACTGCTCCACAGTTTATATGCCAATCCAATTTTGATGCCTGGTATTCACCCCAGAGACTGTTTATTTTAACTTTATCAAGTGAAGAGAAAAACTGTGTTAGAATGAAAAAAGAGCATCTGGCAGTAGGATATTCAGTCTCTGAGACAGCTTCCCAGCGTTACTGGTGTACAAGAACATGGGATTTCAGTTACCCAAGGGCTGAAAGAAGGGGAGAAGAGCACGCAGAGCACAGGTTCTCTGTGTGTTTACTTTAAGGACCGTATTGCTTGGTCTGGTGGCTTTTTTTCTGCAAGACTGGAACAATCAAGAGAGAGGCTGGGGGTTGGATTTCTTCCCCATGGCTGTTTTTGTTCTCTCCCATTGGCAAGTATTTTTGATCATTGGAGGAAAAAGTTGACATTGCCCGGTAGCTTTGCCCACCCACCCCATTTTTTTGTTCATCTGAAGAACACCCTGATGGAGAACAGTAACTTTTCAATAATTAGGAGGGACAGTGCAGACATGCAGATCTGGTTGGATACAGGGGACCCCAGGTTCATCTTCCTGCAAGAGGAAATGGTGTCAAGTAATTAATATTTAATGTTGGGAACAAATGGCGCTTTATTTTTTTTAATCAATAAGATTTTCAATTTCAGGCACTGATAACATCTCGAAAGCAACTATGTGTGAACTTTGGAAAAATCTCATTCTCTGCCTTGCTTTAAAACACATCCTTTCTGCAGATGTGGCCAGGTTCTGCTCTCTGTGGGTACATTTGAGCATTCTTTTAATGCTTCTGGACACTGGAGGAAAAGTTAAACTGTAGGCTGGTTGTAGTTTACTCAGAAAGCACTTAATTAATTTTAGTGACATACAGCAGAACTCCTGCAACTTTGAAAGTGGGCATTTATCTTTTTTGGGGGTTTTTTTGGCCACAGAACCATTCCATTGCCAGCACGCCGATTTCGGGGGCGGTTTTGGGTCGGTTCGGAGTCGGTGTTGGGCCGGTTCCGGGTCTGTTTGGGGTCGGTGTTGGGGTCGGTT
>WBMY01018369.1:131090-196933 GCA_013397315.1 Donacobius atricapilla | reverse complement strand
GGCCAGGCCGCGCCGGGCCCGCGGCCGAGGCTCCGCGCTGCTGAGTCACCCCCGAACCCCCATCCCGAACCCCCGGGAAGGTCCCTGTGCAGGTCGCGGCTTTGGGAATGATTGTCCTTTCCTGCAGGATGGCATCGTCCTCGGAGCGGATACGAGAGCAACTGAGGGGATGGTTGTTGCTGACAAGAACTGTTCGAAAATACACTTCATTTCCCCTAATATCTAGTAAGTGTTGCAGTTTTTTGTGGGGTAGTAAATTGTTTGTTGTGTACGTTGTTTTGTAATGATGTCGGTGCTGGGTTTTTTAGGCGTGTTCTTTATTAACAGCAAATATTAAGCTCTGTTTCAAAATGACATTTTATTAGCAAGGCTTAGGGGTTCATGGTATTCCATTTACACTTAAGCAGGCTCTCATTTCATGCTCTATGTGCGAGAACTTAATTTGCTCAGTTTTACAGTGAGAAAATTTCTGTTGTTGCATGAAGCATGGAGGTTTCTCTCTGCTTTTCCTCATTTGCTCATCATGTTCCTCAGCTGCTGCGGTGCCGGAACAGCTGCAGACACTGAGATGACGACTCAGCTGATCTCCTCCAACCTGGAGCTCCACTCCCTGTCCACGGGACGGCTCCCACGAGTTGTCACGGCCAATCGGATGCTCAAGCAGATGCTGTTCAGGTAATTGAGTTTCTTGTTTATTGACAGTGCTGGTAAAACCATCAAATAATGCATAAGGAGCATCCTGTCTCAGCCTGCTTAACCTTCATAACAGGACTTCAGGAAAGATTTCATAATTGCTCTTTGCTTCATGGGCTTCTTAACTGAGGTGGAAGAGAAATGCAGTCTGTGGTGTTTTAGAGCATTGTGCAGTGATCGCATAACAAAAATAGCAGGGTATTTTTTTTTAGTTTAATGCATAATCACACCTATGGAAACTGCTGTGTATCCTTGTGGTGAGAAGGCTGGACCTGTAATAGGGTAATGTGCAAGCTTGTAAAACTGGGAGTTTCCTGTGATTTGTAATAGAATCATTGCCTCAGAAAGCCTGCTGGACACTGAAATAAACCATATTTTAGTACATTTCTTACTTTACTGCTGCCAACTGGTAAAAGCAGCCTGTTCAGTACAGAGCTGTACCCGGGCAGTTGCGGGACAGTTCCCAAATGCCTGTAGTGTGTTAAACAGCCACAGCTGATGTGCTTCAGACTGACAGACAAACATTGCTCCCAGGTACCAAGGCTACATCGGTGCCGCGCTGGTGCTGGGGGGAGTGGATGTCACTGGCCCCCACCTGTACAGCATCCACCCCCACGGATCCACCGACAAGCTGCCCTACGTCACCATGGGTGAGTGCTGCTCCCGCGGGGCCAGGGCATGGGGAATGCTTCAAATGGGGGCTTAAAGTGGTTTTAGTGAAATCCCATTTGTCTGCTGGGAGCTGCGTGGGCCTCTGACTAAAGATCAAGTCGTACTTGTATTTATAAGGCAGGTGCGCTGTTCTGTTTCCTCACAAATATAGGCTGGGATAAAACTCAGTTGCCAGAAAACATTGGGAGTGTTGCTGTATGTCTTCCATACCTTAAAGTACAAGAATTGTGGGATTCCCAAAATCTAGCTGAAAGAAAAAAAGAAATCCTCAGAAACTTGTTTTGCAATGTGTCCCAATTTGTGGTTTGTATAAACTTCACGTGGGGGACTTTTCTTTTGTTTGGAAGACTTGAATTATTTCAACATAAGCTTGTTTGGTAGAGCCATGTAAGTGTAAGGCAAAGTTCAAATAAATGTATCAGAAAACTGATCTGAAAACGAAGTATACTAGATTAGTAAATCAGTCAGCCTGTGCCTGGTGCAGCTTTTGTGCCACTTCCATGATGGGAAAATACACATTGATAGATTCTCAGTAATGCCTTGTGTTCCTGACTGGTATCTTTGGCTACAGCACCGGCTGGGGCTGTTGCTGGGGATGGCGGAGGTTCCCGTTTCCCTGCTGGCTCTCGCAGCCGGGGCGGGTAGCGGTGTAGCGGGGCCGTGATTAACGCCCGCAATTAACGGGGCCGGGCCGGGCGCTGCGGCGGCCGCTGGGTGGCGCCGGCGGCCCGAGCACGGCTGCCCGGTCACGTGACGGCATGGGGGGGCCATAGGGACTGGGGGGGCCCTGGAGGGCTGTGGGGCCCATGGGGACTGTGGGCTGTTGGAGGGCTGTGGGGCCATGGGGACTGTGTGCTGTCAAAGGCCCGTGGGGCTGTGGGGCCAGGGCACCGGCCCTAAATGGAGCTGCGGGAGCTGCTCCCCTGCACTCCATGCATGCTGGCTTTCCTGTCTAGCTTTTAAAAGGTTTAAAATGCGGCCTGTCGGGAAATCCTGACAGCTCCTCTTTCCCTCCACAAAAATAGCGTAGTAGCAAACTAAGTTCGAACGGGTGAGAAGGAGAATATCAGAGGATGAAGTTAAACTTGGGTTTGCTGTGGGCAGCACCAGGTGTGTGGCTTTGGTTCCTTTTGGTCACACTGCCAGACAAAGCCCTTCTCAGCATCAGGGTCCTTCACCTTCCCACCCCTGGTGCACTGACACTTCCTCCAGTGACCAGGATAGTAAAAAATTAGTTAATGTATATAGATGAAAGATAGAATCGATACAACAGAAAAACTATGAAAAGTCTAATTGAAGATAGTGGTTTGAACTGTATTTCAGTCTTACTTAGACTAATCTATTGTTTGCAAAGGTTTTTTTTTTTCCCAAATGTTCTAAAGGTGGTTTATTAGATCAGGGTAGGTATGTTTGGCCAGTTAACTTCTGGAAATTCAGTATTAAATAGGAAAAGTGGTTGAGAAGTTGAGTTTTATTTTGGTGTGCTGGTCTGTCTGGATGGACAGAGTGGTGTCCTGCCTTGCAAGAGAGATTTAAGAGGTACACAGTGCTTACTCAGGAGTGAGAACATCAAATTAAACTGTTTATGCTGACAAAGGACAAAATTGGATTTCAGCAAACGATGCAAGATTGTCTGATTGCTTGGCTTGTCTAAGAAAGCTTCTGGCCAAGGCTTATAATGAAATGCATGCATAAAATTAAAGCACTTGAAGTGTGTAGTTGAGCTTTTGGAAGCAGGCAGAGTGCTCAGGAGTCTCTCGTGGCTGGAGCCGCTCCCCTGGTGCCAGTGGTGCTTCATATTCATAAATCAGCTCTTCATGCAGTGGCAGTGTCGTGCTGCAGAGCAAGAACTCCCACTGCTGGGAGCCAGCCCCCAGCCAGGAGCCAGGCTGAAAAATGATCCCAATCCAAGGGGCTGCCGAGATCACGGAATTCTTACCTGGGATGAGCACCAAATTGAATAACAATGAGTGCCTGTGAATGAATGCCCTGTCAGGGAGCCTTGGCAGTGACGGATGAGGAAGTGCTAAATGTTGCTCTCAAAGCTCTGCACATCCTCTGGTGTGGCAGCAAACAGGTCCTTGGGTGAGGAGATGGACTGTTCTTGGCAAGGAGAACTTGCCTTCAGTGGAGGTTCTGCTGAAAAGATCCAGTGCATCTGCTTTAGAAAAGCTCCCACAGTTGTAATTCACAGTGGAAATTATTGCGAGCTGCACTTTCCTGCTATGTAGCAATAATTATCTTTCACTTTAAATCAAGACTGAAGTGGTACAACTGCTCAAGTGAAGACCAGATGGTGTTTTTACAGACAACTTATTACAGTTGCATGCAGAAAATTTAGCAACTTGGTTGGGAAAATTGAGGAGATGACCAGTGTTACTTAAAGAAGAGAACAGTAAATTTTCTCACTGTTTCATAACTTACCTGGTTCATGCTGATCAGGAGACTGAAAAGCTTTTGCCTCTGAGTAGTTCAGCTTCTGTACAATTTGTTTGCAGTCAGTATTTTTACATGTGTAGATATTAGTTTAATGCTGCCTGAATATTTGGTTCTAAAGCGCTGCTTACTGAAAATATATGCAAAGTGAATTCTTTAGAATTGAGATGACATTTTTTACTTGATTTAAGTGTAAGCATTCTTAGCAATTAGTGGGTTTTAAAAATCTGAAAGGGTTTTTTCCTGAATGCTATATAATACAAATAAATTATGACTTTAACAATTTTCCTTTGTTTTAATTATTCTTATTGGTCACATAGAGAAGAGACATAAACTTTAAACATGTTGAAAAAACAAACCCAACAAAGAAAATTTCCTATTTTTGCAGAGCTTGGTTTGAAATCTTACCTAAGATAAATACCTGGTTTGGTGTTACTTTGAGCTCAGGTAAAGGCACTATTTAATGACATGCTATCACATGGCTTTCCTGGAGGTTTTAATGGATTTGAGGTTGAACTGCTGCTGAATCTGAACTGGTAGTGACTTACATCAGTTACTGTGTGTATGAGAGGGGAATCCATCCCAAGGTAATGGATGGTGTTCTGCCGTGTTTGGACTTTATCCTTCTCCAGACTTTATGTTTGGGAATTGTGAAGCTTGTTTCTGCATAAAGGCAAAGCATGCTTGTTAAAAATGAATTATAGGTGGGCATCGAGTGCACAGACAAGAGAGCAGCTGTTTCCCCACACACAAACAAGTTCTCCATAGACCCTTAATATCCAAGTTTTCTGTGTTTTTATAGGAACTGCAATAAGAACACTGTACTTGCAGTGTTTACTTAAGTTCCCAGTTTTATTGCCCGCTCTCGTGTCACAATGCAGCTTTCACAAGGCGGTTGGGGTGGTTGGAACATTGTGGGGTTGTTTGGATGGCGAGTGGAGTTGGACAAGGAGAGGGAGCTGGGGCAGTGGAGTTGGACAGGGAGAGGGAGCTGGGGGCANAGGAGAAGGGAGCTGGGGGCAGTGGGGCAGTGGAGTTGGACAGGGAGAGGGAGCTGGGGCAGTGGGGCAGTGGAGCTCTCCCCGCTGTCCATGGCTGCATGTCCCGGGCAGCCCCAGCAGTGCAGGTGGGCTTTGCTCAGCTCTGTGCTGCAGGGAATGTCTGCCTGCCAGGAGGGTTTCCCACAACAGTTCTTGTTGTCAAACATGCTCTGTTTTGATGGAGACACTCAGATGTGTGCATTGACTGGTGTTCTGAAAACACGGGGCTTACATCTGGTGCTGGGAGCAGTGAACGATTTCCATTGTGCTGTTTAAGATCAGGAAAGTCTGTTCTTTTAGAGAATGCTTAGCTGTGCTGGGAGGCTTTTGCTAAGGCAAATTTTAAATGCAAGCTTGTTTAGGATTTATAAGCACTGTAGAGAAAAAATGAAGCGACTCTAGTCAGCTTTTCCAGCCTCCTGTTTTGCTAGAACCTCCTTAGGATCTTGGTTTTCAGATGTGAATGTCTACATGTAGATTTAGTTAGGACTTTAAACAACTCTTTGAAAATTTACATTATAGGACTGTGTGGATTTATTTATTTAAGGTTGATAGTAGATTTGGCTTTTATTTGTGTCTTGGTAACATAGTGGGATAAATAATTAAGTGTAATTCTTTATGTATAAAGGATTTCATGTACTGTAACATAAGATTCCCACCCCCTTTTTCCTTTTTTTCTTGAAGTTACTGATTTCCTGCCCACAGGTTCTTTTGGGAACTTCTTTTTACAAGGAGCTGAAGGAATTCAGCCAGAGCATGTATGCAGTTGTGTTATCGATAACTTTTTTTTTGTCAGTAGAAGTTGTAAGAAATTAAGATCACTTTCTCCCAACTAAATAGCTAATGTAGTAATTTTTGGTCAGATATTATGTTTTATATGTTCTTGCACATTTTTTGGTCTTTGTACTCTGATTTTGTCAACCTTTCCCCAAGAATAGTGTTGTTTTCCAGCTTTGAGTGTTCCTACTCAGCCCATGGTAGAGCTTCATTTGTGTACAGCAAGAATGTGGGCTTGATTTGACACTGTAGCCCACATTTTTTTTCCCCCTCTTATTAGAAATATTCCCGTGTCTTTCCAGAAGAATTATTATTTTATTGTTCAGGTTCCTTTATTTGTTTTGGCATGCACTTTATTTTGACCTTGTTTGAAGGGTTAATAAAATCCCTTTTATTTGTGGTTTGTTCTGCGATATCAGCTGTTTGCATCAGCAGTTCAGTTTTGCTATTAGTTGCTTAAAAATCTTTATTCTCAGTTTCAGCATTTAAAAGATGGAGTTGTGTATTGGCCCAAGGTGTAAATGAATAGTCATTGCCTGTAATACAAGTACACACTTAGAGTGTCCTACTGCTTTTAGATGTGATGTATTTGGTACTGTAAAGGTAATGATCCTCAACCACAGCAATATTCTGTAACAGGAATATCTGTCATATTCATCGGGATTACCATGTTCATTGATTTGTGTCTGTAAATCTGCTGTTTCAACCCTTTAAATTTGATCTATAATTGGACCTCCTTAAATGGTTCAGCTAA
This sequence comes from Donacobius atricapilla, assembly GCA_013397315.1. Taxonomy (NCBI): domain Eukaryota; kingdom Metazoa; phylum Chordata; class Aves; order Passeriformes; family Mimidae; genus Donacobius; species Donacobius atricapilla. The sequence continues at coordinate 190,561 of WBMY01018369.1, read as the reverse complement.
GGTAGTCTGTATTTTCTCAACAGTGTCACTGTCAGCTTCTCCTTTTTCATTATACATTCAGCAGACTTGATAAAATCAGCAGGACACCTCATTTGAAACTGTTTAATCGCTGCCTTTTGCTTTCACTAAACCATTGAGGTGGTCAAGCGATATACACAAATCATTTTAAATAGGAAATATGGCTTTCTCTGTGACCCAGCTAAACAGATAGCACTATGCAAAACAAGTTAAAAAGTAATAAATGCCAAAAAATCTTCTAATTGGAGTAAAAAATTGCAGGTAACTTTATTCGCTCCCCAAAAGTAGTGCTCTCTGAAATATGGGTAGGGCCACCAACAGACAAGAAAATCTTCCTGAAGGCTCACTCTTTCTGAACAAAGCAAGTTTGCAGTTTCAAATAGTACCATCCTGCTTTTTGTGTAAAATTATGAAAAGCACATTTAAAACCCCGCAGTCAGTGCTTTGGGCAGAGATGGCTCCTGTTCCATCACTGCACTTGTACCTCATCCTTCCTGGAGAGGAACGTTAAGCTTGTGGTTTCGTCTCTGGCACCTTGTTCAGCTGTTATTGTTCATTTTTGTAAAAATACTGGACAAAGCAGGAGCACAATTAACTGTTGAACAGCAGGGGAAATCTGGTGGCAGCAGCCCCCTGCCCTGTTCCCACTGCTGGGCTGCTCATCCCCAGGGCTGGAGCCGTCTCCTCACTCCAGCACCCCTCCAAGAGGAGCAGGCATGGAAGTGGGGCGGGAGGGATGGAGGAGTAGGGACTGCGGACTGTGGTATTCCCTTAACTCTCTGTTTCTAACCTGGTTTTTGTATCTCATGTTGTAAATGGCAAGGAGAGGCTGCCAGGCTGGGCCTGTGCCAAGTCTGTGCACACAAGCTGGACCCCCAGCATTAAATCAGGTTCTGAATTAGTGTAGAGGAAGCTGAGGTGGGCTTAAGTTTGGTTTGTGCTGATGAGATGTACTGTATTTTTCTCTAAAACAATGGCCATACCTAAATCCACTGGCTAAAGGGGTGTCCTGGTGTTGTCACCACAGGTTCTGGATCGCTCGCGGCCATGGCAGTCTTTGAAGATAAATACAAACCCGACATGGAGGTAAGTCCTACGTTTTTAAACCTCAGTGTTTCTTCCCTCAGCAATCCTCATGACTGTAAGAATTTAGGAGGTTTGAAACTCTAAAAAAGGTAAATCTGCTCTAGTTTTGCTGCACTTAAAATGTACTAATGTCAGCTTACTGTAAAGCTGTAAAAATTGATAGGTAAAATAAGTAAATTTGCAAGAAGCTGTATTTATATATGGGAAAATGTGGGATTTGAATGTAGGTGAAGGCTTTAAAAACATACAGGTTACTGGTTATAGTTGACTTCAGGAATTTACCAGCCCATGCACAGTCAATATCGTTGTTTTTCTGTCGGTCTGTCCTTCTCTCTTAGTCTTGAAAAGAATGCAACAAAAAGTGTTCAGGTAGTAGACTGGTTTGGTATGTTCAGAACTAATGTTTGCAGATTATCAGAAGACTCATAAGGTGGTTTGCTGATGATACTGATAACAATCAAGTTTTTCCATTTTTTATAAAGACTCATTCAGGAAAGCTAAAAGCTGGAGTGTCATGATAAGATCAGAGTAAGCTGTTCAGTTACAAATGAAAGCATTGCGTTATTTTCATATTTTCTATAGTATTTCTTGCTTTTGGTTATACCATACTGCTAATCTGAACCCTGATAATCCAGGTGAAATTAACTACAAAACAATTACAGGGTTTTCTGTAGCTGTATTTCATAGAATGCCTCAGGAATGTCAAGTCCTCGTAAACCACATTAATCTCTTCAGACTTTCTGTGAATGCTCCTTCTCATTCCAATTGATTAATAATTCCAGAGTAAAGAAAAAAGGAGAATTGAACACAAGATTGAAAATTGAACCCATTAAAAATTATTTGTAACACTAACAGTTGCAATCATTTCAGCCTAAAAGGCAGATAAAACAAAGCTTGGAGATCTTCAGTATCACTGAATGATGTAGAGAAGGAAAAAGTTAGTTTATTATCAGCAGAGGTCTTCAGTTGCTCCTCTTTTTTGTAATGCAGCTGCTCTGGGTCATTTCCTGCCCCTCAGGTGTGCTGTGGGTTTAGGTGATGGTCCCACGAATCCACAGTTCCTCTATAAAGCTGGTAAATGAAGTTTAAAATGTGAGATGGTCTGTTGTACCTTGGTACCTATCCTGACAAATCACAGTGTGCAACTCTAGCAGATTTTTTAAAAAACAGTCAACTCCCTGACCTCGTTTTGAGAAGTTTGCCATTAGTTAATTGCTTCAGCATTAGTAATAAGCAGTTTTCCAATTATCCCTGGCCCCTCTCCAGTCAATACAAACAAGAGTTGTAGGTGTGCAAAGTTAGGGCCATGTGGTGGGATCAGGATTCCTGCGATTTGGGCAGCGTCTGAAGACACTGGACTTTTGGCCTCTAGTATATTTACAATTGTTATCAGAAATATTGGAATATGTTTAATAGGCTCCCAAGTGTCTCTGGGAAGGATCCTCTCACCAGATGGCTGATAGAGCCACTTGAGAGAGAGAGGAAGAGACTGCTTTTCCCGCTCCCCTCGTGCTGCTGTAAGAATGAGAGTCTCCTTTTGCAGCCTCCTGTGTGACTGTGCACTTGGCATGTGTGCCATTCCACTGAAAACACGGACCGCAAAACCCTGGAAGCAGCAGCTACGGCACAGTAGTCCTCTTCCCAAGACACAAATGGCAAAGGGCTGTGCTGTGGAATTAGAATTTCCATTTATTCTCAGATAACTCTGAAGCTTGGATTTTAAGTCATTTCTTGTGTAAGAGCAACCAAAAAAGGCACCAAAAACTGGTAAATCTCTAAATTTTCCTATTTAGAAAGGTCATCCTCATTAAACTGTCTTCACACACAACCATAAGTGGCAGCAGATAGTCACTTATAACAAGCACATAGAAATGCAGCCTACCAATTTGTTGAAATAGATATTTAGATCTTTGAGATTTGCATGCACCTTAACCCTTCCTTTGGTTTTCCTGAATAATCTGTTATCTGATAACAGTTTCGGGAATTGTATTAACCAAACCAGCAAAGTTTCATGTGATAAAGCTCAACTGTACTCTTAAACACTTCCTCATACTCTGTTATGGGTGTGAGTTTGTATTTACATTCTAAGTCAGATGCGGGGGTTTTTTTCAGTAAATAATAAAATAACAAATATTTCTATTGAAATGAATCCAAATTAAATCTGAAGGTGCTATGTGTATTTTACATGAAACTTGCTATGAAATGGCAATGAAGATAAAATTGCTGGAGATTAGTTTAATAAAATACATAGAAAATTATTATTTTTCTGTCAAGATCAATGCTGCTTTCTTTTGCACTAATTGTCAGAATAGCTTGCTAGGGCTACTGGAGGGTAGTGGTGTGCTTCAAGACCATCACATCACAGAAAAATGATTCAAAGGCAAACTGTCCTGCACCCTCTGGTATCAACTTGCAAATTAGCATCTGGAATGTAATTAAACAAGCTTAATGAAAGTAGCAGCTGAATACTACTGGAAAAGACAATCAGCTTTTTTGCCTCTGATATATATTCTGTACTATTGAAGCTGATCACCAAACGCATCGTGTGAGCACAGTTAAAAAAAAATTAGCATTTATTTGAAGAATAGGAACTGTTTTTCATTCTGTTATGCTTTTGGCATGCACTAGTGTCCCAGGAGAGCCATGCCACAGCAGATAGTGCACAATATTTATAAATCCATGACAGGCAATAATAGCAACTTGAAAAATTCTTTTGCTAGAATTTCAAGTTGAGAGCTGCCAAAAGCTGAGAGGATCAAATCTGCAGTGGCAGCTGCTGTGCCCTACAGTTAGAATCGTAGACTTTGAAGATGCTCAACTAAAAAAAATAAAAAAAAAATAATAAAATTAAAAAAAAGACTGCAGGCTTAGCCAATTTTTGCAGGTTTCTAGAGCCCTGGCTCTCTGCCTTTTGAAGATGAGTTGCTGAAGCTTCTCCCAGTGCCTGAGGCATGCTAACACCAGCAGGATGTGTTTTTTTCCACAGACTTAGTGTGTCTTCAGATTTAAGTAGCACATGCTTTATCAGTGCCAACTGTGATGGTCCTTTCCCTGGCTGCAGTGCAGGGAGATGATCTTTCCCCAGCATCCTTCAGAGGAGGAGGAGATGGATGGTGACGGCCCCAGGTGCCACTTGTGCAGCCTGATTTATGGAGGCAGGGTTTGCTGGGAAGGAGTGCTGGCCTCTAGAGGAACCATTATAGATCGCTGAGGATGGGAACACTTTCAGCCCTGAAGGCCTCTAGATGCTTCAAAAATGTAATGCCAAGCACCTAACTACTGTGCAACAATATTAATCTGTCATGTGGGCAGCTATAGATCTACTTTAAAAAAAGTAAGTGGAAGAGCAGCACATCTAATGGAGTGTTTCGAGCTTAGATCTTTCATTGCCGCCAATTTTTCTTCCAATAGTCACCACTGGTTTTTAAACCTTACAGTCATTTTGTAAATGCGTTTGTGCCTTGTGGTGTTAAACAATAGCAAAGAAATACTCTGAGTCAGTGGATATGGGAAAGCGTTGTGAGCTGGGAAAAAAAATGTCTACAGTAGTAAATGCTGGAATTCTGGGTTTATCTATCCTGTGGTGGATGAATTCCTCAGGAGATGGGGAAGAGGATGTATTTTCTTCTGGTATTTGATTTCTGGTGTTTGAAAAGTAGAAGCGTTTTGTGTGTAGAACTACTTGAGGCACAGTGGGGCTATGTTGTAGACTTCTTGTGTAAGCAAGGAAAGGCTGCTTGTAACTTCATTTCTTTTCTGTATTTCATCAAAACAGCCAGGTTTAATAAAAAGAGGCTCCAAAACGAAGAGAATCAGAAGCTAAAGAAATCAGAACTTTTGCAAGGAAAAGAAAGTAAATCTTGGAGTAGTGAGTTCAGGAGCAGAACAGGTGGAAGAAAGGGGATAGGAGATAATCTGGCAGACACTTAGTAATTATTTCTAGGATAGATCACCACAAATGTGTGAGATTCTATTTACAGTCACTTACTGTACCATTTCTTAAGTGTGGCAGGAAATCAAATGGTACTGAATGAAAACAAAAATACCCCGGAGGGTAAGAGCAGATGAACAAGAAGAGAGGACTGTTCTGAGTGTGTTCCACATGGGGCACAGCCCTCCTGGTGCTGCAGCAGCTGTGCTGTCCCAAGACCTGTGGCTTGCTGTCCCTGCAGAGGGGCTCCTGGTGTGCTTTGGTGACCGCTCTGCCATGGGGCTTTGGCTCACCTGTTTGGGTGGGACCTACGTGGGCTGGGAGCAATCTGAGGAGCACTCTGGCAGAAGTGGTTGTTGAGGTACCTCTGCGTAGCCCCTGATGCCTGAGTGAAGTGGCTGAGGCGCGGAGAGCGCTTTCCTCAAGGATGCCCCGTGGGCTCTGGGATCTTTGCAGTATCGAAATGCAAAGTAGCCTGAATACAGCTTTCACTGTGCACCTCTTATTTCAGGTAAAAAATGCATCAGGCACGCTACAAAATATTATGAAAACATGTCACTTCCTTCCATTTTTAAGCAGCTGACACATAGATCCTTCAAATGTTCCTATGTTCACATTTCCTACCGTCCCTCAACATGGCAGAATTATTTTTGTTTATTAACCACTGACAACAATCCCGAGCTATTTTTGGAATCTGTCAAAAGTCTCTAATCTTCAGCAATAGTTGTCTCGGCGGTCCTGTCCCCGGGCTGGGGAGCAGTGACAGGCTGCAGATGAGCCCCGTGTTCATTAGCCATGGTGATGGGCTCCCGGGCTCAGGTGTGCCTGATCCTGCCAGCTGACACCGCCGCTTTAATGACGCCGCGGGACGGTGACCACTCGCTGGGAGGTGTGTGGGCTCTGCTCTGGCAGCAGACAATGGAGATCAAGCCAGACTATGGGACTTAGGCTGGAGAGCCTGCCTGAGATGCTCGAACCCCTGTTGGTGTCAAACACGGAATTAAGTAAATGCGGGGGGGAAGAGGGACAGACGGACGAAATCTGACTCGGTGAGCAAAAATCAGGACTTTGTGTTGCTGTGCCCTGTGCCTCCGTGCATTTCATTATCCAGTGACAGGAATTGAGGCTGTTAGTGGCTTATCTTCACTCCTTGCTGCCAGAGCTTGTGGCACTGCAGATTTCAGCTTTCCTGACATAGCTGTGTTCGTGTCTCCTGGAGACATGGATTTCCATGGGTAAATATCAGGTGTTAGTGCATATAGTCAGCCAGAAAATAAAGGCTTATCATACCTGTTTCTTATTCTTAGGTTAGATCACAATTATCCTGTGGCAGCCTGGTTTCTGCCTGACATGTTGGACAGTTTGTACTGTTCTCATCATCTTTCACAGAACTGTGCCCTGGATCGATTTCCTTTGTGGAACTAGCGTTGAACAGGAAATCAGGGCTGATTTGGAATATGCCAGCTGTGGATGTTCTGGCATGGCTGGGACTGCGGGAGAGGTGTTTTGTGGGGGGCTTTCCGAATGAATGAAGGCTCAGTTTGCGTGCTGAAGTCGGCGGGACGCCGCCGGCAGCACCAGTCCGAGTTCCCAAAGATACCCAGCAGTGCTGCCTTCCAGTTTGCTGATTGCAGACTGTATCAAGGGAAATAAATGTTACCTTTGTGTAAATTGGGCCTGCTAAGTGTCAAAGAGCAACAATTTCTTCACCTTTATGAAAGTAACACTTAAACTTTGTCCGTAATAATGTAGACAAGCTAGCCAGAAGCAGGGCTCTGTGTTAAGAGATCATTTCACTGCACAGGGTAGGGGGAGGACAGGTAATTATTTTTGATGCATTTCTCAGGAGCAGGTGTTCTAGTTTAAATTGTTCCAGTTTGTATATCTCCCGTAACTGCAGAACACAGGCAAAATGTACTGGAAAATATTTCACATGGCATGAAGCCCGAGCGCTGCTCCCGCGGCGAGGGCCGGCGGGGCCGAGGGCAATTGCTGCGAGGGAATGGGGAGGAGGTGGAGGTGGGAGCCAGCCTGGGCTTTATGGGGCATTTTGGTGTATTAGGAAGGATATATTACCAGAGGGCCCAAGGTTTCTTTTCCAAATAAAATGTTGACCTTTATTTATTCCCTTCCATCCTTTTGTCAGAGGTAAAGCAGTGGTCAGATGAGCAGAGTTTGCTTTACTTGAAGCCAGACGTGTTATTGCTTGATATTAATTTTTTTATATGCAGTAACATAAAGCAACTTTAACCGTAGTGTTTTGCAGGGTTTGCATATCTGGGTGCTAAGGGTCGGTGTGTTGCTGTAGAGCAGCACAGCGGGGCCAGAGGAGGAGCTGCAGCCTGGCAGGATTTACAGCTCTGGGGCTGATAACCCAGTTCCCATTTCGAGAATCAGTTCCCTAAAAACGCATGAACTTTACTAAGTGATGGATTGAACGAGCCTTGGTAATCATTCTTAGTTCAGAGAGCAGGAATAGTATTAAAAGAAAACTCACAGTTGTGAGAAGAGTTTGAAATTTAATTCTGTGCCATTGGAAATATGGATTGTACTAATCCCCGTGTAGGGAATGACACATAGCAACTAATGTTATTGAATAGTAGTTCCGAATCATGTAAGTTTCTTGTCTTGGCAGGTAATTTGGCATAAATTGTTAATGTAAATCCAGGTTAGTGGGGAAGACATTATTTTACTAAAAAAGATAAACTGCTGATTAATTCAGTATAGAACTCAATTACAAATTGAAAGTGTCTCTGCGGGACGCCAGTACCCTAAAGACAGCAGATGTTGAATTGATACTCCAGCATATTTCACCCTGGTATGAAATATTAACGTGGTTTATTATACTGGTGGTGTATGATATCAGAGAGGGGGTGGGGATGAGCCTGCGCTCACAGGCAGCTTCCTCAGAATGGGAAAAAAACTGTTATCTTTGAGAATAATAATTAGGGACTACTGAGCAGTTTATTTGGAAAGTTCTCAGTAGAAAATGGTTAGAAAAATAAACATTTACTGACACTTCAGTCACAATGAACCCGAACATAAAATGCATAGGTCTAATTAAAAGGAAAAAAGAGACAATTTGCGTCATTCCTTATTCTGAAACAGCACTGGAAATGCACGTTTTGGGGGGAAGACTTGTTAAACCTGAGTGGTCTAAATGACTCATGCCAGCCCCTTTCCTGATAGCCAAACCAAATCTATTCTTGCTGCTGGAGCCTTCCAGCCTTCCCTTACGAGAAATACAAAGTCCTTTGCTTCTCAGGTTTGTTCTCCTTGGACTCAGAGCAGACTTCAGCATCTCTTCCAGGTACAGAGTGATCTCCACCCCAGCCCTCACTCCCCATATGCTGCTGATTCTCTTCCAGGCTCTAATTATGCTCCTATAGGTGCTTATGTCTTTCAAGAGGTATTGTTTTCTACCCCCAAATTTCCAGCACTCCTTTATGGACTTACTCTTTTATTGTCGTTGTCCTTCCTGAAGCTCCTGATTTTTTTTCTTCTCTTCCCACACGAATCTTGGGGATTCTCACTTTAGTACCAACTTTTTATATGATAGTATTTGAACAAATCTTGTTGTAAAAGACTGTTATGGTAAGTATTTGCATTTGTTTATTCAAAAATGCTTGCTTATGTTCATATTATACTGATTGTGCATTGCATTATAAATCTTTCTAAGAATTGCTTTGGAGAACTGCACTGTGTATTGCATCTAACAGTGTCCTGGTGACCTGCAGAAGGGATTAATTTTATTTTGGTAAGAGAAAAACAAAATCAGTAACTTCTGAAGTTCTAATATCTGGAAAAGACATCTGTTTAACTTGCTTGTGAAGTTACAAAATGTGAGGAAATAATGTTCACAAGGCCATTCCAGCTGCTCCCTTTGCTGCTGGAGCATAATGATAAACTTGTTTACAGGTTATTAGTGAAGACAGTATTAATACAATGTAGAAGTAGCATCATCCCCTGTAGGAAAGTCTTTTTTCCTTCAGTAGCACTTGAAATTTGGCAATTGCTTAAGTGAGAAGAGAAAGTTGATCCAAGTCATATACAAGAATAATGTGTAAAAGTTGCTCCTCGGTGCTGTTTGGGACTCGTGGCAGAGCAGCTGTGAGAGGTAATCCATCAGCTCTGAGTGTCTGCAAACTGCAACTCTCCAGATAACAGGTTTAAAGTAAAGATTTAATACAGGCTCCATCTACTGTGATGTTGCAGTGACAGTTTAAAACTCATTCTCTAAATCTCAGCAGACTTTATAGCCAGCAGTGGGCCCATATAAAGCTTAATGGCATTACAACACATAAATCATCTTTTAAAGATGCTACCAGTAGCGCCAATATTAAATGCAGACAATTGTCTGCGTTATAAATAATTTATCAAACAGTGTTTCAGATTAGCCTTCCAGGGCGAGTTATTTATTTTAGCCTTTACTGCCCTGCTGCTCAGGCGCCCTGGGAAGGCGTGCTGCCGGTCAGTGTAATGAAGGGCTGTGTCCCCCGGCGCGGCCGCGCTGACCATTACGGCACGGCCGCGCTGACCATTACGGCACGGCCGCGGCCGCGCCTCGGCCAGGCGCTGCCCGTTTGTCACACCGAGGTAAATGGAGCTGCACATTGGAGCCCAGGGACACATTGTGGGCCGTGATGGGCACAGACAGAGCGCTCCATAAAGCGCTGCCTGTCACCGCCGCCTCGCCCCGCAGTTCATCACTCGCCTGTAATCTCATTTAAGGAGCACTGGGGGCCCCACAGGAGGATATTCCCAGTTAGCTTGGTCTTTGCAACCATAAAGCAGGAAGTGCTCCTTTTATATACTCTGAACTTTTAGGGTTTTTTAAGATTAATTATTGCAGTGACTCATTGAGGGCCTTGTACTTGAGATGGTGTCAGCACTTTCCTGCTAGCCCTCTGTTTCGTGACTGTAAATGGCAGTCCTTGCTGAGCCCCATGCAGGATCTCTGTAAGGAATACTTCGCGTTTTTCTTGTGGCTATTCTGTTCAACTTTCTAAATTGTAAAAAGAGGAGCAGGAAGCAGCACTGAGGCAGGGTTTTCTAATGGCAATTATTCCATGTTCACGGGCTGAGCTGCACTGTCAGTGAGGGAGCTGAGGTTACAGCCTGGGCGCTCTGTGCAGTGGCTGCCTCACTGCAGTTACACCTCAGCTCTTCCGACTGCACTTTACTGGGTACCTTTTGAACTATTTTGATAACAGTAAGGTGATAGAGTACTTTTTTTAAAAAATCAGATTTAAATTAAAAGAGGCTGTGACGTTTACAGTATTGACTTAAAAGGATGAAATTAAAAGGAAGAATGGAACAAACTCCACCAACCTGCTGTAGTTTCTTAAGCTGCTTTTCCTACACCTGACACTCATATAGCTTAAAATTACTGTGCTTTTGCTACCACTTAGTTCTTAAAACAGATCTACACATACTTCTTTGGTTTTCTTACTTTCACTATAGTACTAAAATAACCTTAATCTGCAACAAATCATTGACAATCTTCTGTCAGTTAAGTGAGGAATTACTAGCTTAGCAGGATTTTATTACCCAAAACACTGAAGGACAAGTACAGGAATTATTTTTGCAGCGTGGCTGTATTGTTCTAGTCAGCTTGGTATGAAGCGTAATTCAATTTGTTTTTTTTTATAAAGAGTAATAGTTGAAAAACTGGGAGTGAATTGTTGCTGTTTCTGTAGTTCCGTGGAGGCTGTGCCCTGCTCCTGTTGGCACAGGAATAATGTCATTCCCTCCGTTCAGAGGGGCTCCAGGGCGTGCAGGGCAGGCCCAGGGCAGGCGGGTGGGAGCTGAGCTAATTTTGGGCTCCCCTTGAGCCGCACTCGGGGCTGGAGCAGCTGCTGCTGGCACTGCTGCTGGCACGTGGCAGGATTCTGGCACAGACAGGCTGTGAAGATGAGGCACGCTGGAAAAAGCTGCATTTATCAGATTCAGTGTTGACCCCATCTCTTGTTCCTGGCGGCAGAAGATTATTCCAAGGTGTGAAATAGCAGCCAGGCACTGAGGAGTGAGCCCGGGAGCCTCAGCATTCCGGCAGGATCTGCTGGGTGAGCTGAGCAGCCACTGCTGCACACACCTGGGGAGGAAACGAGTCCACACCTCTGTTTCCAAGGATGTGTTCCAGTCTTGCTATTGCTGTACTGGAACAGGCAGCTCTAGTCAGTGTTTTCAGGTAAGTAACACACCTTTGAGAGGAAGTAAGGGGTCTTTTATTCTCTAGCTTGTACTGGCTAGGCTACTGAAAAGATCTGTGTATGTATATGATGTATGCATATGTCCATATATATATTTTTACGTGGACTCGGTCTGTTTTCCTTGCATTCTGACCCTTTGGCCAGATGAGGGGGCACAGGCTCAGTGGAGCTGAGGGTGCAGGACATTCCTTGGCTGGTCTGGGCTTTCCAAAGCCTGTAGTGCCACGGGAAGGGGGCCATGCACAGGCTGGGCTGAGGGGCTCTGTCAGCGAAAACGTGTCCTTTGCCCCAGGGACAGGCACCCGTGGGCACTGACACAGCCGATCCCTGCCTTTGACATGCTTTTAAATGATACACTGGGAAAGTTGGTTTGTGACATTTCTTTGTGCTCCCCAGCCTGCCTTACAGCAGGAGCTGAGGCCATGTCAGACGGCTCCTGGTGGTGCTGAGCTGGTATTTTTTCCATCAGCTCGTTCAGAATAGCCCCAGCCCTGCCCGGGAGCTGCAGAGGGAGCCAGTGCTGCTGGAATGACCAGGGGAGGCTGCCAGACCCAGCCGTGCTCATACTGCACAGCAGCACCAGTGTGTTACTGCCGAGGGGGGAATGTCATTCACAGGTCTGGTGTCAGAGCCTAATGGATGTTTTGGTAAACTTGAAATGTTTCTGTGTAAAAGATACTCCTGAATACTGTTGTAACATGGGCACTGTTGCACTCGGGTTCCTTCCAACTAGTGACTGTGTCTTAGCTACATCCATTACTGTAGCAGAAGGTGCTTTTTTATTTCTCTGAAGTGGTACAAAGGTAACCAAGTGCAGCGTTTTGACTGCGGTACCTGCTGGTGGAAGGGTTTGGTGTATCATTCGTTGTTCCAAGCTCAGCCTCCAGAGGCAGTGCCAGCCCCGGGGCCCTGACAGCTTTTTCCCTTCCCCAGGAGGAGGAGGCCAAGCAGCTCGTGCGAGACGCCATCGCAGCCGGCATCTACAACGACCTGGGCTCCGGCAGCAACATCGACATCTGCGTCATCAGCAAGAGCAAGCTGGATTTCCTCCGTCCTTACGACGTGGCCAACAAGAAGGGAGAGAGGTGAGGGACGCTGAAGCTGTTGTGGGGTCCCTGCTCTGCCTGGCAGGGCCTGTTTTCACTAATACCAAGTTCTGCCAGGACTCTCAAGCAAACAGCGCAAATGAGTGCTGTAGCAGCAGCTGAACAGGGGCTAATACATTGGTAGAATTATTGTAGACTTGCAAAACGTAAGTAAATTGCTTGTTCTTTGGTTTTTAGCACAAATGGCCCCCACCACTTTGAGAGCCCACTGATTTTGATAAAAACCTTTCCAGTTACATGGCAGTATTTTTGTAATCATTTTCCTGAAGTTGGTGGTTTTATCTGAAACTGTCAATTATTGCAATCAGTACAGATTTTGCAGTAAGCACAGTTTCTTTACTTTGGGCTTTTACAGGAAACTCCTTAAGATGACCAGTTCCAAAATTTTAAATGCATGTTTTCCTCTGTACCATCTTCCAGTCTAATTCTCCCCCATTTCTTTTCTAGGTTTGGCAGGTACAAGTGTGAAAAAGGAACAACTGCTGTTCTCACAGAGAATGTGGCACACCTGGAGCTGGAGGTGTTGGATGAGACCGTGCAAACCATGGACACATCCTGAGCCCCGGGGCTGCTCAGAGAGCAGCTGGTGCAGAATAAAGAGGCTCTGCCCAATCTCTGTGTGTCTGTACCTGGTGCTCCCTCCTTTAGAGCAGGTGAGGCGGGTGCAGCCCTGCAGGGGCTGTGGGACTGACCCCACGGGGTCTGGGCAGGTGAGAGCTGTGCTCCCCTCCAGGCACCACCCAGCACCGGGGGCAGAAAAGGAGCTGCTTTCTTACCTCTCTGCAGGAACAAAACAGCAGGAGTAAAACTGCTCTGCAGAAGTCTAACTTGATACGTTTTAATTCAGTAGAATGTAAGAAAACAGTGAGCACGGGTGGTTCTGAGTTGCTGCCCTTGCCCCCTCCAGCAGACACTGCTCTGCCACCCCACTGCGGGGTAGCACTGGTCAGCAGGGGATGTTGAGGTTACTGTGTCCCTGTTTGCTGTGGATACAGGGCAGATCCAGCATCATTTCAAGGCTGATTGTCTTGTTATTCACCTCCACTTAGACCTTTAATACTGGACTTTTTCTGTTTTTTAAACAAAGGTGTTTATTTTGGAAATAATTTTTTTATTTATCTAAAAATGCACAATTGCAAAAAATTACCTTTTGAAATACATTTTTTTATAAGCACTACGAAATTTTATGTAGCAAGAAAGTGACCAGACTTCTCCAGATACTCATATTTGAGCTGAGCTTCCCTGGAAGCCATGGCTCCAAGGAAAGCTGCAGTGGAACCAGAGAGGTTCAGGCTGAACCCTGGGAAGTGCTAAAGAAGCTGGTACAAATAACCAAGCTGCTTGGCACGGAAATGGTGGCAGCAATTTGGTGCCTCCACGACATTCTCCTGCTGATTTGAATTTCCCACATTTCTCCTGAGAGAAGCAGCCTCAACTTTCTGCTGAGAAGCCTCAGTAAAATGGCACCTTGCATTAATGATACCAGCCATATTCACAGCAATTAATGGCTTTCCTTGGTACCCTATACAAATATTCCCAAAATTTACAGGAAGTAGTTAAAGATGGCACTGCAGTTTTCCTTAAAGTAGAGAAAAGTAGGTTAAAAAAAATCCACTAAAAGCATATATATGTATGTAACCCCCTAACCCTAATCTTAGTTCAAAAAAGTTAAGGATTGTAAGCTTTCTTTAAGAAAAAAAACCAGGCACAGGCTGCATTTGAACTGTCACACACAAATGTCTGCATTGGCACAAGCCCCTGTCCCACGTGGAAGCGGCAGTGGAGCAGCACGGGCTGCAGGATTTCCTCTGGAGCACCGAGTGCAGCCCTGCTCCTCCTGCCAGGCACATGGAATGGAGACACTGGAACGTGAATCCACGGCTGTTCCTAGAGCAGTGAGTATTTCCAGCGGCAGTAGTGAAACAAGTCATTGATTCCATGGATGAATTTAGCCGGTTGACAATTTTTATGCAGTTAAAAGACGACTCCTTCAGATCAGGTTGAAATTTTATAAACATTCACATTCTGTAATGAACTTTCACAGTTTGAGAGAAGGGGCTGATCCTATGCAGAATTCCATACACAAAGCATTTCATTTATTTTTAAAAAATTTTCCAAGTGCTTAAAACACTGCTGAAGTTCCACCGATAGTACCCGATGTACTATTGAACATGTAAAAGTCTCTGCACCAAAACTGGGTTGGCTTTGAGAAACACTGGTTTTAAACAAGAACCTGGAGGTGAAGAAGAACCATTCCAAAAGGGAAAAATGAGGGACAGGAGCAGTTCTCTGCAGAAGCAAGTAGGGGTTTGCTTGGCATGTTTGTCTTCTTTTCCCCAGGCTCATGTTTAACTCATCTCTGACAGAGAACTGCATCAGCAAAATACTCTTAAGTTTTCAATTTAAAAAAAAAAGCAATCATGAAACAATAGGGTTTCCCACCCCCCCGCCCCAACCCTTCCCAGTTCATAAGTTTGAAGAGGAGGAAATTAATAAAAACATAAATGGCTGCTTTAAAATATACCAAGTAAAAACTGAAATTTGCTATTAACCATTTGCAGAAGAGGCAAAGTAGCAGTTATACAAATTACACGAAATCTATGGTAATCCTTACATTAGTATAAAGTGATTTCACTGAAGGAATTATTTCAATATTTCACATTACAGTTAAGATAGAAGGTCTGGCAAACGCTGAGCCCCCGGTAATAGCTGCTATCCTAGATTACACACGATAGTTTGAAGAAAGGACCCTTAAATGATCTACATCTGTAACATTATTGGCCTTAAAAATAAAAAATAAAAAGAATCATTTGCAATACCTCACAGAATCTTCACGTTAAAGCACGACCACCTGTAAGAGTCCTTGTCAAAAAACCTGCAAATGCTGGAGCCTCTGCTGCGAGTGCTCAACCTCCCACCTGTGTGACCTGGCACCAGTCGCTTTCAGCTGAGAAAAGGATTCAAGTAAGACTGAGCTGTGCTGGCTGCCCGGGCGCTCATGTGCTCGAGGTCCACACGTGCATTTGTTTGGCTATTTGGTGCACGTACCCGATGTCAGGCCGCTGGTCCGGGTCGGGGTAGATGCACATGCTCACCAGCTCCCGCAGCTGCAAGAGAGCGAAAGGGCACGGTCAGAATGCGCCGCTGCCCGCCTGCAGGGCACTGGGCACGGTCAGAATGCGCTGCTGCCCACCTGCAGGGCGCTGGGCATGGCACCCCAGCTCGCTCGGGGAAGTGGCACGGTCAGAATGCGTTGCTGCCCACCTGCAGGGCGCTGGGCACGGCACCCCAGGGCGCTGGGCACGGCCCCCCAGCTCGCTGGGGGAAGCGGCACGGTCAGAATGCGCTGCTGCCCACCTGCAGGGCGCTGGGCACGGCACCCCAGGGCGCTCGGGGGCTGCGCCGGGCAGGGAGACTCTGCTGTGCAGATGCTGCGGGGCAGAATCCAGGCACGTGTCTGTCTCACCTCTCTGTCCCACCTCCAAAAGAACCTTTTCCACCAAATCGGCACTAAAGATTTAAATCTTCCCCAAGCCCAGAATATTTCACGTTCTGAAGGAGGACCCAGCCTGTGCACCCAGGGCTGGGGAGAGCACGGGACAGAGGGAGGCACCAGTGGCTCAAGCAGGACACAGAGGAAGGAAGGAAGGAAATCCGAGATCACTTCCAGGATGTGACTGAGGTGGGAGGTGAGGGGGGATCTGCCAGTGAAAGGAAACAGGAAAGGGGGAGCCCGAGCAGAGCTCTCAGGAGCAGCTGCTGTGCAACCCCAGCACCTAAACCTGCTCAAGCCTTTCAGCACGAGTCCAACCAGCACCTACTGGACACAACTGTGAGACCCTGGTGCTTCCTACAAAACCTTTATGAGGAAGAGAAACTGGTCATTGGTTATGTTTAATAAATAAAATGCAGAAGGGCTAGAGTCTCCCCACCTCCCAGCCCTCTTTATTGTGCACATGAAAGACTAGCTTTTAATTATACAGACACTGAAAGCTGCTCGTACCCCTGAGGCACCAGGAAAAACAGCCTTGAGCCTCTGATCTTCTCACATCCTCCCAGTAGCCACAGTGCCAATTATTTTACTGGTAATTAAAAGCATGGCCATAGAGCTATCAAGCACACGGCTCCAGCTGCATTAACGAACGTACCCAAGGTTTCCAGCTCTGGATGGAGCAAGGCCCAGTCCTTGCTCCTAACCCAGACCTGCTGCCTGGCCCTGCCCCATTCTCTGGTGACTTTGACCAGCTCAGGGCAGGGACGTTGCTGCTTTCATAACCCTGAGACCCCAAAGACTGTCACGTATCAGCCCTGACCACAAAACTCCCACAAACAACGGAAATTGTTCCTAGAGCTCTGCCCAGGGCCTGTGCTATCAGTACCATTTGTCCAAAGAATGGCTGTGCCCCTGTGCATGCAGCACTGAAACGCAGCCCGGGCAGTTCTGTCCTCACAGGCACTCACCAGCACCTACAGGAACCACCAGCCTGCATCTCCAGTCACCAGCAAATTTGTTCCCAATACAGAAAACCAATCCTGGCTGGATCCCAGCTCCTCCTCCCACTTCCAGCAGTAAGCAGTTGCTCACAGGGAGATCTGGGCTGCTGAGGCACAAAAGGCCACAGAGGAGAGGAACATCCCTGAAAGGAAACTAAAGCAGGGGCTCTGCCCCAAACACGGCCTTGTTCCTCCTCCTTGCTCCAAGGAAGTACCACTCTGGATGCTGCTGGTGCTGGAGCCCTGTTCTAATTCCCTGTTTGTGCTGTTCCAGCGAGCACCAGCAGCAGCTGAGGAGCTGCAGCCACAGGCACAGCCTCTGCCAGCAGCCCGTTAATAGTGCATGAACCATCTGCAGTTCTCTGGGACCCGGCGCCTTTGAGCTCTGAAGCATCCTTCTCACCCCGCCTGTATCACTGCACTACACACACTCCTCAGCACTGCCAGAGGGAAGCAAACAGACAGTAATTGTAAAGACAGGAAACACATCTGTCAACTTACACTAATTCCTGCTGCCAACAGGCATATCCTGCAATGCAAGCTGCAGCAGCACGGCAAAGGGACCCGCGGAGCTGGGCGCTGCTACGGAGCTTGGGGCAAAAGAATTTTAACATTCACTTCTACAGACTAGCTCTCAAAGCATCGTTTTGCACGAGTTACTCGGCAAGGAAAAATGAAGCAAAAAGTGAAGTGTGGTGCAGGGTCCCTCCCAGGGTGGAGGCTGCGCTCGGGATTTCCCGGCATCCTGCCTCCTCCTCAGGATGCCGAGGTGGAGTGAAACAAAAGAAAAACCCCATAGGATATAGTGAACGTTTAGAGTTCCGTCAGCCATTTCCTTTAAAATAGAAGGCAACTGTAAGGAATGAGGAGGTTAAGGAAAACCAGCTGCTTTGTCTAGGTGAGGCAGAAAAAAGTCAAACTCATCTCAGGAGGCCCTGAGGAAACCCAACACACGTGTCTGCAGCTGGGTGAGCAGGAACTGGGACATGGGGTGTATGCACTGGGGCAGGTGCTGCCCCGTCCCTCATGTTCAGACACACAAAGTTGGACTTAAAAAGCCCCCGTGCAGCTGCTGTAGAGGTGCTTAATGCATTAAACTAAAAAGCTTTTCTTCTTTTCTTAGAATGAATCCGTCCCCACTTAGTTGCACACTGAAGACTTCATAAATAAACATACGAGTGCTCTTTTATGAAATGTTTTATGGGAAAGGAAACAAGGAGAGGGCTTTCCCACGGCTCACTGCTGGTTTCTGCCAGCATCACAGACTTCCAGTTTCACAATATTCCCCACATTAAGAAATATTTTTGCCCTGATTTAGCTGGTCAGTATTTAGACACCACAAAAGTAATTTGCTCAGCCAGGTATGCAGGATCCCCTGGGCATCCCCTGTTCTTCCCTAGATATGGGGGTTCTCCTCCTGGGTTCCCTTTCCTGTGCCTGGAGAAAACTTCACTGCACCTCCCCATTCCCCCGCAAGCACATCCCCAAGTTACCTTTTCAGAATAATGTTCAGCTGGAAGAGGTGGGTAGTCACATTGCTCTATTTTTTGGCAAAGAGAAAACAGGTTCATTTTATCTCCATAGAAGGGACTTTGCAGAGCTGCCATCTGGAGAGAAAAAAACAGAAAACGTTTCAGAAACACAAAGATTTGAGAGCCCTCGGTGCTGCCAGTTTGCAGGAGCCAATTCTGTTCTCTGCCAGTGAGCAGAGCGAGGGATCTGCTGCTCCCCAGCCCAGGCTGCTCCGAGACCCCAACAGCTCTGCAGCCCCTCTAGGGCTGGTGCCAGGCTCTGCCAGGCTTCCCAAGAAAAAACCCAAGAATTTGGATGCTCAGGCCACCAGCCCATCAGGCAGAACTCACCTGCCTCTAAAAGGACTCTGAAACCCCCTCAGATACAATCGCCTCTCTCTTTGGATACTGAGCTGCTTAGATTATTGAAGAATCTTTTAAAGCATGAGCAATGTACTTCATCTTTTAAAAAACCCCAAAACAACCTCAAAACAAATGTATCTCCTGCCGGAAATCTGTTTAGAAAAGAGTATCCCAGGCAGATCTGAGAACAAAACTACTGAAAATATTCTTCACCAATCTGGTCCTTTTCCTCTTTTAGTTTCATCCCGAGGCCGGCTGAAGCTGCTGCTTCTCTCTACACATCGAGGGGGTTATTTGATGATTAATGGTCTGTTGCTTGTTACCTGTGCAGTGGAAGTGTCTGGAGAACTCTGGCTCCTCCTGACACACAGTGAGCTCCCAGAAGAACTGAGGGGAGCCAACACCAAATCCTCCAGTCTATTACCCCACAGCAAGGAACCAGGACTGATGGATGGTTCGTGATTTGGTGAGAGAGCAGCAGTTTTGTTTGGGCTGGATCCCCAGAGGCACTGCGGGAAGGGGCTGCAGCCACGGGGTCTCACCAAAACCTCACCACCAACACACATCCAAGTGCTGAGCAATGCAGGCCACACCAAGTTAAACCACCCTTGGCTTAAAACATACACCTATTTTTTCAAGAACTTGGAAGTTATTATGTTTCTTCCTCACTCCTCACCACCACTACCAGGAGTAACACTAAGTTACTCCTCACAAACCAACAGACCTGAGGGTGAAGAGTCTCCTGACAGGATCCCAAAGAACCCCAGCACTGGGCGAGAGCTTTTGGAAGATTTTTGATGGCAAAAGGTGAAGTGTCACTGTTACTTCATTACTGTCATGGCAGGAGTAGGCAAATCAGTACGATAAAAATTACAGAGTCCAATTAGACACTACTCCCCGAGTAGGAGTGATAGCAAACTGCTCTCAATCAGTTAAAACAAACTGGAGAACCCAGCACGGACTGTTCCAGGGAGAGCACTAATGGGGGCATTAGGGAAAACACAGAAAGCAAGCAAGGGTTAAACAGGGTCTCCAGGATCTCAATACACACATCAATAATGCCAGGGAGGTTGAGAGGGGTTTTCCAATCCCCATTAACTTTTCATTACAGGTTTAGTTAAGTGCTCATGTGCAAAAGGGAAAGAATTAAAAGGAGCCACTCTGGGGTTTGGGACGGAAAATGCAGGGAAATCAAGTGGAAAGAGAGAGCACCCAGTTGTGACTGCAGCAGCCAGGGCTGCAGGGCCATGACCACAGGCACTGCAAGTATCTCACTAACTGCAGTTTGTGATGCTACGTTGGGGTTTGCTCCTGACATTTTGATTAGAGCAATTACCCCAGGCCAGCCAGATCTCCATGGAGAACGCCCACCACGCAGCATGACTGGTTCAAACATCCAGAGATGGGAATCCCTGTTAGTGCTTAAATTGATTGTCTTGCCAGAACTGCTGAAGTCATTGCTTGTAGCTACATTCTGGGAATTAACAACTTATTTTTATCCCCTTCAAGTTATCTTGCTGACAGATATCTACAGGAAGTGAGGGATGAAGACAGTTACTACTATATTGATAAGATTTAATAAAAATCACTGTATGATTACCAATGTCAAAGTTAAGTGGTGCTATGTGGCATCATGTCCCAAAGCCCTCAATGTTCCCTAAGTGGATTCCAGTGGACACACGTGTCTCTGAAGGCAATTTGTACATTAAATCTCTCTGCAGCTTATCTACACAATCTATCTGGAGAAATATCAGAAGTGACTCATACCCAAACAAGCATCCCTTCCTTACTTCTAAGCCAAATGGAAAAACGTTCTCCTTACAAGACATCAGAGCAGATAAAGCAGTTCCTTCAATGACATGCAGATCTGATGCTTAATTTTCAAAATTCTAGGAAGTTTAAGAAGTCAAGTAGTTGTTTTAACTACTGAACATAAAATTGGTACCTGTCCAGTCCTCCCTGGAATCTGCAGAATCTCACAGCTCCTGTTCCCTAAGTTAAGGCTTACCTACGTAGGAAGGAAATTTAAAACCGCTTCACATGCCAAATCTTTCAGATGTTCCTGTAGTACTGCTACTCCTACCAGAGAATTATGTTTAGTGTGCAATTAATTCAGCTTCTTGAAATACAAGGACTACCAAGACTCCTGTGCCATAAGGGGACCATATTGCCTGCAACAAAAACATATCTCAGCACAACGCTAAATATTTCTCTCTGCATAAATCTGGAATGCCATCTCTGGGAGCTCAGCGTGGAGTGACTCAGAGCGAGCCAGAAGTGCAGCAGCCCCGGGCAGGGGAGCCCAACCGGGGCCTCTGACAGACCCGGCCAGGCCAGCACTGGGGCAGGGCCACGGCCTCAGCTCTGAGCCTTGAGGATGGCACGGGAAAATCTACCCCGACACGTCCTACAATGGTTGTGTCATCAACCAGCTGAAGTACGTGCTCAGCTATTGCAGTTCTCACATCTGATGTGCTCACTAAAGAAATTACATTTCTGTTTATTCTCTTGATTTCATGTGATTACTAGAAGTTGTGTTGAGAAGCAAAATGTCATCAGTTCCCATAATTTGTTAACCAAAGAGGATGTGAGCAATATTCTTGACTAAATATCCCAGGGATTTTTAATTCTCTGGGTGGGGATAAAAGCCTTCTAAATGCTGGCATGCACTGTGAATTAGAAAAACCATCCATCTAAAAGAAGATTTAGATTAGCTTATAAAGGAGTACAACACTGTTTGATACCCTTTGATCCCTGCTAAAAATGAAATCACAAAACCAAAAGCACAGTTACAAAATCATAACACTTCTTTTCAAAATACATGTAATAGCTTTTAAGAACCAGTTGCACACTGGGCAGTTCATCCAAACGTGTCTGCTCTGAGTCTGTGCCTCAAGCTGTAACACAATGTACAATTAGAAAAACTTCCAGCCATAACGTAGTAGTTAGAGACACTGATTTCACAGTACATAAAACCTTTGTGTTTCTTTATTGGAAGTTCCCAAAATTAACATACTGCAATTGGTCAGAATTCCATCTAAGAAACCAGTTACTTGCATTCAAATGAATTTGCTGTTTTCAAAACAAATGCAGCCAGGAAAAACTCTGACTACGCTGCCCTAAGAGAGCTCTGCTCCCAGCAGGAAGGAGGGTGCAGTGAGCTGGCTTCTCTTGGCTTCACCTTCCGCATCTGCTGTGACCTGAATTACCTTGTGCAAGTGCTGCGTGGCACAACCCCTTTGTTCATGCACGACGAACACAAAACGAGTCAGCTTTTGCTAAGCATTCCCAACAGGTTGACTACAGGCAGTCTGACCTACTCAATTCCTGTCCCAAACTGTGTGGTTATGGAAAACCCAGGGGAAAAAAAAGGAGAAGATACTTGCCTCATACAGTAAACAGCCCAAAGACCAGATATCAGACTTAAAGTTATAGCCGTTCTCGTGTATTCGCTCTGGGGACATATAGTAGGGAGTTCCCACTGCAAAAACAAACAGACCAGGGGTTATTGTCTTACCAGTGACTCTGCAACCGGTGCCACACAGAGAGAGACTTCATTAAAGGCTCAGGTGGAGCACAAAGAGCTGACCAGAACCAAATACATCATCACATACAGAGCAGAGAATGGTGAACATGGTTGAAAATATCTTCTGCATTTCTGACATCTGGGAGAGGTTTTGTTTCCCTTCCAGGCTCCCAAGAACCTTCAGAGTGTCTTGGATGGACGGGAAGGGATCATGCCCTTGGTTCAGCAGCCGGCACTGGGGCCAGCCCAGCCTCGAGTGCTCCCCTGACAGGGCACAGGGGGTCACAAGGGACCCAGCTCCCAGGGGAGCTCTGACAGCTCACCAGGCACTGCCCTGAGCCCAGCACCAGCCAGGACTGCAAAACCTGTCTGAAAAAACCAAGATAATCCTTCCAAACTTTAAAACACTGCTCTAACTTGCAGTTATGTCAGAAGCTGGGGGATTTCTATGTAATTCCACAAGTCTGTATTTTATCAAAAGAAATGGACTCAGTATTTTGGACAGAAGTTACAGGAAATTATTAATAAATTCCTTACCTCAAAAAGGCTATTTTTAAAATCCTAAATAAATTTCAGTTGTGTTACTGAAAATACAAGACATCCTGGCAGTCTCAACTACATCAAATAATCCTCAGATACATCATTTATTAAAACATCCAAGGACTGTACATGCTCTTTTCTCCTGCTTTCCCTGCTTGTCCGTCCCCTGTCAATTTTTTTTTTTTCCTTTTGGCATTCCAGTGTAGCCTTCTCCTAATTAAAGCCCTTTCCTCACAAGAAGGCAAATGTTTAATTTGCCTGTAACATTCAGTTTACAATTTCTCCATTTGAAATGCTGCCTGAAGACAGCTGCAGGACTAATAAGCTGCAGGATGGTGCTGGAGGTGGAAGAACAGCCACCACCTTCCCCAGCGTTCCAGGGAGGGATCTGCACGCTGAGGGAAACAAGTGAGTTCTGGGGCACAAAGCAACAGCCTTGAGAGGCAAAGCCCAGGCCCTGGCACCTGCACAGGTGACCCAGCACAGAGAAGATAATTTATTTGAACCCTCGAGATGTTCACAATCAGCTGCCCTGCGTGATGAACTCAGCTCATGCTTTCAGGCCAGTCACTTTAGAAATTACCTCCCTTTCAATGAAGTGAAGAGCACTCTAATGAGAAGTTACATTTTTGCAAACTCTGTAAAAACTACAACACAGGGAAAGTAACACACGGAGATAACTTTGTTCCCATGCTCAGGAGGCGCAGGTCAGACTGGCAAAGCCCCAGACCTGGCTGGGTTCAACTGCCCGCGAAGGGCTCCGGTGCAGGGAGGAGACCGGAGCCCTGCCAGTAGCTACGGATTTTTACTGCACTACACAGAGAAAGTTCCCTGGACACCAGGAGCAGACAGGGCTCCTTCAGAGGCTTTCCATGGCTCTGTCTCCTGTGCATGCAACGCCCACACGATGGACAGCACAGCTCTCCAAGTAATTCCCACACATCTGCCAGGTTTCTGTACAAGAACTGACTTGGCCGGGAGAGCACTGATTCATTCTCCTGCTTAAAAATATGCAGCTGCAGTAGAAATGGTGATTCATTCCAGGAAGTTGTGGAAGACACTTCTGGAAGTCCCCACTGAGCAGCAGTGGAAGACACTTCCCCACCTGCAACTCCTCGCTGCTGCTGTGCCAGTCATGCCAGGAGCTCTGGGAGGAGCAGCACCGGGCTGGCAGGAGGAGAAGCACCGGGCTGGCAGGAGCAGCAGCACCAGGCTGGCAGGAGGAGAAGCACCGGGCTGGCAGGAGCAGCAGCACCAGGCTGGCAGGAGGAGAAGCACCGGGCTGGCAGGAGGAGAAGCAGCGGGCTGGCAGGAGGAGAAGCACCGGGCTGGCAGGAGCAGCAGNGGCTGGCAGGAGCAGCACCACCAGGCTGGCAGGAGCAGCACCAGGCTGGCAGGAGCAGCAGCACCAGGCTGGCAGGAGCAGCAGCACCGGGCTGGCAGGAGCAGCACCGGGCTGGCAGGAGCAGCAGCAGCCCCACTTCTGCCCCCGAGCTGGGCAGTGCCGGTGCCAGGGCCCCGGAGCTGCGGCTGCTCTGGCTCTCAGTTATTCCAGGTCACTGTGTGGGCACTCCAGAGCAAATGACGACGAGTGGGCTCTGCCGTGGCAGCAGCTCTGCTGGGCGGCCTCACTGTCAGCTCAGAAAATGCCTGCCCCGGCTGCCGTGCCAGCGGTGCCAGGGCTGGGGCAGGGGCTGTGACAGGGCAGGGGCAGGGATGTGACACAGGCTGTGCCAGGGCTGTGGCAGTGCCAGGGCTGTGCCAGGGGCTGTGCCAGGGGCTGTGCCAGGGGCTGTGGCAGTGCCAGGGGCTGTGGCAGTGCCAGGGCAGGGCTCAGCGCCTCCCAGCCCTGCAGCAGGGGCACGGGCCTGCTCCAGCCCGTTAATGGCTCCGGGAGCACTCCTCGCCTGAGCTCATTTTGTGGAGTCCACCCTGCACATTTACCTATCATTACTGGCGTCTTGTCAGCAAATGTACAAACAAGCAGGTCCCTGCGTTTCAAAACTGATGCATTAATTTTTAAATAACTGTCATGATAAAAGACTGACAAGGCCAATTCTCTTTCTGGCCTGTCCAACATTACGTGGGAATCTCCTGTAATGAGCATCTTCTAGAAAACTGCACAAGGCTTCCAGTGCAATCAGCCAGGGCTCACCATTGCATCCCATTAGTCAATTTGACAAGAACAGTCTAATCGGAGACTATTAATCAGAAACTTTCCCCAGCATTTGCCCTGCTGAAAATACAAAATACAAAATATTGCTCAGATTCCACACCACTCACCAGGTGGTAGAGTAATGCATGTGAAGTGATAAGGGTCACAAAACCATAGGGAAGATTATGGTTAAGGAAGGAGCTTCCTGCTCTGTTCCTGGAAGTTGGAGCCCTTCAAGCATCAGGCACTTGGGTGATGCCAGAGCATCTCCCAGCACTGCCCATGGGCAGCCACAGCAGCCCTGGGATAGCTGCAGCATCCAAGGCAGGGAAATACTAATTATTCCCAGGTAAGATTAGGAGCAGAGTCCCAGTTCACCACAAAAACACAAAGGCAAAGGTGGCAAAGCTATTCCGGAAGTGAAATTCCAATTCCATTCCTCTCACATGTGCAAACACAGCTCAGCCATGAGCGATGCTTCCTGAGAAACTCATCCCCGGCTGCTCATGGGCACAACCAAATCTGGTTCACACTGGAGGGGCTCTCAGAGTCTCATCCACTGAGTCTGATGTAACCCAGACAGGCCTTGAACAGCAGAGGCTCTCCCACACCTTTACACAGACTGCGTTACACTGAAACCACGGCAGAGTATTTCCAGGTATTTTTACAGGCTGTGTGCATTGAGGCTTTTTAAATGCCTCCATGCAAAACAAAATACTGCCCAGTTTTTCAAATAGTCATAAAGTTTTTCCAGAACTGTCAGCTCAGCTTTAGCATGGGCAACACGAGTGCATGTTCCATGAACACACACATAGCTGAGAAAATATCTGAATATGTTTTAGCGCTGTCTGGTGTGCAAACACAGCAGGGAAGCAATTCTGCTGGAAAATGAGAGTCTGGGTCTCTCAGCTGGCTCACCCTCTCCACCCACACTTGCAGGTTACCAAGAAAATCACCTAGCATTATTTAAAAGGAGTGGAGTTCTCAAGTATCCCTTTCTAGACCTTTGTATTCTTTGGGGTGTATTACCAACAAGGCAGCTCAGGTCTTTTCCCAGGAGAATTTGAGAACTAGCTGAAGTAAAACTGTGGTCAAACACACTCAGATTTTAAATTCCTTCAAATCTCAGTGTGAGGTGCCCCCACTAATTTTCATGGGGGAAACAAAAAAAAAAAAAAGCAGAAGAAATCTCTTTACTCTTAGAGAAAAACAATAAGTAGTTTGTGCATATTGTGGCTGTTGTTACAAGACCTGTTGCCCTAAGCCCTTTATTTTTTTCATTATTATTGAATCACACAACTCTCCCAAACTCCTTATAGTTCTGTGGTTGGGTTTTTCACACATAAATAGTACAGTCTACCTGCAGCAATCCTGCATCTCTTTTCCTCCACAAATACTGCACTAGAGGCAAACCAAGAACTTCAAACACACACGATACAGGCTGGTGACATTTTCAGTGGATCTCTTGTGCCCTTTTTTTCTTTTACCAAGTCCTGATTACCAGCCCCTCCAAGCCCTGGGATTTTTTTTCAGATGGCAAACTGGCTTGGCAAGCAAAAGAAAGAAAAAAAGGCAGGCAAATGGTCCCTTTATTGAAGAGCTCTTCAGCTCCTCCCTGCTCACCCTCACATCCAAGCAGGAACCAGAAGGAACGTGTAACACCCCATGTACACCAATCCAGGGCTATTGGCTTGTTCCTAGCTGGGAAGATTTGACTTACGTGGATCTCCCAAAAGGAAAATCTGCTCCAAGTATATTCTTGTCCAAGAATAAATAATAAATCATCTGCTCCAAAACAAGACTATTCTGTGTAAAATTGGTTTCTTTTGGGGTTTGGTTGGTTGTTTTTCTTATTCCTCTTTGTTTCTTCAAAACGTAAAGCCAGTCAGAAGCTCTGGATAATGCCAAGTGTATTTGGCTAAAAATGGACATTATACCAGTTCTCAAAAAAGTTATCCACTGCAATATTAACGGAAATTCTCTGTATTTATTACACCTCCTATTAAAACAAGATCTACCAGTTTAATGTTAAGGTTGCCAAAGTCTAAAACTATGGAAGGAAGGTGAACCACCATGTTTGTAACAAGTAGTAAAATTTACCTCAGCTCCCTCCAGTACCTTTAAAACACGAATTTCCTGGTAAGGCTTGTACAGGAAGAGCTCTTCCCTACGGAAAAGCATCTCCTGTCTTCTCTCCAGGGGAAGGGGCAGTTGAGGTGGTGCCCCGTGAAGGCCCGCAGCCCCAGCAGGCTCCTGCTGCCCGTGCCAGCCTGTGCGAGGCTGGGGGTGTCCTGCTGCCCCCGGGCAGGCGTGCCCCTGGAGCTTCTCCAGGCCAGGCTGGCCCTGCCCCACGGCCTCCGGCTCGGAGCACGGCGCTCGCCGGCATCTCACGGGCTGTGTACGGGCAAATCTTTCATTTTTCTTTCATTACCTCGGCATGTACTGTCACTTAATTTTTATGTATGCATTCCTCCCTGACAAATATGATCTGCTGCCTGGTAATTCGTCTGACGTTCATTCTGTTCCTTGCTCTAATTACGGCCCCGTTCCCGCCGCGGCGGCGCGCGCTGCCGAGCCCCTGCTACACCTGTCAGCCGGGTCGGGAGTGCCTGATGCCCTTTCATGCCAGGCTGCTGCTGGCAGATACAAGCCAGGGGAGAGAGGAGATGAATACATTTGCATACGGCGCACACGGAATTCATGGGTCAGCAGCCAGAGGAGCGATGCCGGGGCGGTTGCTGCGGTAACGCAGCTCCGGCCGTGGGGCTGCCCGCTCTGCTCGGGGCTGCTCTCCCTCGCAGCTCCCGCAGCAAATGTCTTCATTAAACCAAACCCAGCACCAGGCCGCTTCCTGCTGCTACAAAACCTCCGTCTCTGGTTTATCGAATCATCAAAAAATAGAAAGGAGCTTCACAGCTGCGTATCTTCCGATCGTTAAAATATTCCTTTTCACCCGGATCCCGGGACCGCTGGAAAAGGAGCTGTGTCCATCCCTCCCACAACAGCTCCAGTCTCCCCTGCTGCTGCTCCCCCAGTGTCCTGCACCTTCACCTGTTTGAGGGCGCTGGTGATGTGAGGAGGGGCAGGTTTGTGCACCAGAGGCTGAGCTCTTCCTGCTCCAGCATTCTCAATTAAGGGAGAGCAGCCCTGGTAAAGGTCACAAGCTTGGCTCACATGTGCAGCCAGTTTCCAAGCCCCAATTTATTCTTATTAATATAATAAGTGCAGCAGTCAAACTGGATAAGATCATGTAATTAGACATGATCATATTTTGGCCTGTTCAGATGATGTGATTGTGAAGAGGATTTATTTTCATTTATTAAGTACGGTGGGGATATATCCTAGGACAGCTTTTGATAACAAAGGGAAATCTGAGATCTCCTATTTTATGGAAGTAAACTGTAGAAATGCCTCCTATTTTTCAAGCACACACAAAACAAGGCAGGTGGCCCAGCGCTGCTGGCCAGTATTAGCAATGAACTACAAAAGGATTCAGCAAGACACACTCAGCAGAGGAAACTGCAAAACACAAATAGTGAAACAAATATCATGTGTTCCAAAGTCAACTGAGAGACATCAGTTTAAAAGAGCTTAAATATTGCACCAAAAGCCAAAGTTCTTCACTGCTCAAAAAATTCAGACCCATTAATAAAAATGGAAAATCAGTCACCTCTCAAGAGGTTACAGACACAATTATGAAACACTTTATACTGTAAGACTTGAAGAATGAACTGCATAACTATGCAATTTTCTATAGCACTAGAATTAATGTTAACGGTAAAAATGAGGAAGACGACCTTGAGATATGTGGAAGATATGAAGGATGGATGTTTAAAGCATACGCCAGGTTTCAAGTGAAGTCCCTTTTTGGGACAGATGAGGCATGGGGGCTCACCCACCTCGGGCACCCCCAGCCCGAGGCAGGGCAGAGCCCTGAGCAGCAAAGGTAAAAAGGTAAAAGGTGATGGGGGTAGCACTGAATTCCAGCGAGCACAGCGCAGCCAAAGTGCTCTTTAGAGTGGAAAAGCTGCATTTGCTACATTTGCTGTAAAACACACGCCAGGCCAGGCCCTCCAGAAAAAACCAACAGATTTTAAACCAGAAGATACCTATCAATGCCTAGGAGGAGCATTTAGAACACACATGGCTGGAGATGCAGTCCCCATCCCCTGGCTCCAGCTCGTGTCCCTGTGGGAGGATGGACAGACAGACACCCTGTGTGTGAACATCAGAGCTGATGGGGCACGCCAGGCCCTGCTTAACGAGTACCGGCTTACCTAAGGAATGTGCTGCAGTGGTTTTAGAACTAAAAAACCGGCCTAATCCAAGATCTCCCAGCTTCACCACCCCTGTGGCTGTTATGAACACGTTGGCTGGCTTTATGTCTGCAAGAAGAAAAAGGTAAAAGGTCAAAGCCACAAAAGGTTATTTGGTTCTAATGCAGCAATAGAAGCATCGCCTGGAGCGCTCAGGGTACAAAGAGGCTCGAGCAGAACCGTGTTTCTTTAGAGCTTTGATAGGCTCAGTCTTCCAAGGCTTCCAGCTCGGCACAGACACAAAAATCAGAGTGTACTTCTCAGCACACAAGAAATACCAATGAGGGAAAAATGTAGGAAACAGCTCAACAGAACAGAGGCAACCTCTTTAACTGCTGGAAATCAAAGAAATGAGCCCAGTTCTCTTTGGGAATGATCCCTTTCCACAGGAAACTGCACTGCCCACCACCATCCCCTCATGCAAAGGGTAATTACTGGTCCACACATACATAAATTCTGGGCTCTACACAGCCCACTTGGTTCAAGGAGGGCAGAAATCACCACAACCCCAGTTTCCCAAGCAGCCATGTCAGGACTGAGTTAGAGGCTCTTTCCTCATGTTAGAGCAGGCTCAACATGAGAGGCTCCCCATTGCAGCCACAAGTACAGAGCTAATTCAGGCACAATTGCTGCACTGCATCAGGCATGTAATGGAGCAAAAATGATACCACATTGCTGAAAAATACAGTGAAGAACCCCCTCCTTCAAAGGAGCAAGGGAATAACAAGCAGGCCAGGTGGGTGCTGGTGCCTTCTGGGAAATTTGCATTTCCTGAGTTCAGTTCTTCCCAAAGCACCTCACTGACACTGAAAGCAATAGTGTAATTTTTCGGATAGAGCTCAAAGTTATAAGATGTTCTGAGACAAGAGATTCAAAAATAATTAATGAAAATAGAGAACAGGTTATGAGAGTGTGGGACATATTTGTATTAATATTTCAGAAAAGCCTGCAAGACAGGAAAACTCTTCTCAACTCTCTAAGGTCACAGCTAATATAATGAAGACTATTTCTTAAGAGTTCACTGTATCCAGGAGTCTCAGCATTTTATTTCTGACACTTTTCTAATGGCAAGTTTGACACTTCTACTTAATATCAGTGTCTGGAATACAAAGCAGCTCATCTTCCTAATACCACACTCACTTCAGCCTGAATGCTTTAACAATGAGGCAGAGACAGAAGGAGAAATCCATCTCGCAGCTCCAGCCTCTCTAAACATGCATTGGCTGAACATCAGCATAATTGTTTTTGAATGTAGGCGCTTACTAATTGGAACATTATATTATTATTCAGTGAAAAGAGACTGAATTAATGTTACCTCTGTGCATCACCCTGCGGGAGTGCATGTGTTCCACTGCACTGCATAACTGCACAAAATATTTCCACACCGTCCTTTCCGGGATTAACCGTTTCTGCTTTTTAAAATACTGTGGGAGGAAATAAATAAAAGATCAGTGAAAAAACAACATATTTGACTCGTTCCTGGAATTGTGTTAGTCAGCTGCAGGTTGCTCAAGTCTTCCAAATCTGCAGCTGCATGACTTTTCTTCTGATTAGCTTTTAACTCCTCCTCTCTGTGTGGAAACTTCGATGCAGTTCACTAATTAACAACTATTATGAAAAATACGCTTAAATAGGTTTGACATTTTTGAATGGACACAATTATGATTAGCATTAATCTCCTTAATTACCTTGCAAAACATATTTAATGCCTCAAAACAACAAATGTCTCAAATATTTTGCCTTAAGAAACAAAAGACCATTAAAACCCCCCTTGTAAACATTCATTACTGCATTGTCTGCTAACAAGGATAAGGAAATCTGCTTCCCTATTTTAAAAGATGGCCAGAGCGCCAATAAAGTATCCATGTTTCCTCATGATGTGGTGGAATAATGTACTCTATCTGATGCACAGCAGGCACGGTGAAGGAAGGGCGCTCTGGTGAGACAGACGCTGCTGCTGAGCCGGGTGTGCCCGTGCCAGGGCGCCTCCGAGCTCTCACAAAAACGGGCAGCACGAGGCAGCACCGCCGAGGGCAGCGTGGCTCTCTGTGCCACTGGAGCCCTCTTCAAGCCACGACAGGAATAAAGAGCCAGCTGCACACTTCAGTGAAGGCCAAACGTGCCAGACCTTCAGCTGCCCCTTCCTTTGCAGGGGGCACACCAGCCGTGCCTGGCACCGCACCCCAGCACCCCAGAACTGCGGGGTTTGGATCCTGGCTTCCCACCGAGCCGCCTCTACAGCCAGGGCATTAACAAAAGCCACTTCAGCGCTTGCAGAGGTTCCCCATTGCTCCTGTGCCCTGCCACACGGGGCGGCACTGGGGGCACGCACCCTCCTGCCTCGCCGCTTCCCTTGCCTCGCAGCCAGCCCTGAGAATTCCCATCTGCAGCAGGAATAAACGAGGGGAATGGCTGGCTGCCCCTTCCTGCATCTCAGGCGTTCCCCTCTCAGCGCTGACATCTGATGTCCGTTGTCACATTCTCTATTTTATGTGAAATGCTGTTACCAGTTCGTGTTTGACTTAAGCAATGGCAAATTCTCTTTTGCAGATCAGCTGTGAAGGGGCACGACCGTGCAATTCCCCAGGCAGCAAATCTGACAGATTGCAACAGTCTCAACCCAAAACTCCAGAGAGAGCACAGAAGAATTACAGAGGGTGAGGGAGAAAGTGTTATATACACAATAAAATTATTTCATTCTCATTAAAATATTTAAGAGTGGATATGCAAGACCACAAGTGATAATTTTCTAAATGTCATGTCCAATAAGGTTTGCCTGACATTTACAAGCAAGTCCCAGCTCTCCGGTGGGTTTTCCTGCAGCTCTACATCCCTCATAAATAATGCAGGCACCAGGGCGTGCCAGAGACAGGCCCTGGGTTTATCACCCTCACACCTTCCCCGGGCTGGCACCCCTGTTCCAGCCCAAACCCGCACAGGTGCTGCAGCTCCCGGGGAGGCTGCTGGGGAAACTCCTCTGCTGCACTGGAGGGGAAGCTTTTGTTCCCTCTTGGGTTTAGGCCTTGGTTTTCTGTGGGTTTTCTTGTTTTGTTTTTTTTTAACCTCTGTTAGAAATTTAAAAAATTGAATTGCTAGATTAGCATGAGTTGAAAACCTTCATTTCTACGACCTTGAAAAAAACAAATGCATCTTCTTCATGCCTGAAATGCAGAGGGAACACAGAGTTGTGGACACGGGAAGCCAGCACAGTTCAGCACTGGGCAAGGCACCAATCCGAGACTCTACCAGTTATGTTTTGGAAAATGGAACTCTTATTATAATGGCACAGAAAGTTATTTTTAAAAATTAGATAGCCAACCTTTATAAGCAAATGAACCTGTCAGTATTATTAAACTAAAAACTACCGATGACTAAAAAATACAAATATTTCATATAATGAAATCTTACAATTCTGTAGGTAAAACTTCTGTAAGCCAAGACTGCGAACACAAGCAGAACCCTGGCAGAGCCAGGAAGGTCTCGCACAGCCCTAACTCCTGCTCTGACAACCCCTGGGTTTTTCCATCTTCCACCAGAAGCACCGAGAGCCCGAGCTGCGAGCTTCCCAGGAGACAGGGGGAGAAGGGCCAGGGGCAGCAGAAGCCCCCAGGAAGCGGGGAGGACAAAGGCAGAGGTGCTGCCCGGGCAGGAGGAGCAGCTCCCCTTCCCCCCGAGCGAGGCTGGGCTGGAGACCTGGGGCTCTCCCCAGGACTGACTCTGCCAACTGCTGCTCCCAGCCCGGCCCAGGGGCTCTCCTGCGGGACCAAGCAGCTTCTCCTGGATCCTGCACATTTAGCCACTGACTGGGGACTGAATGGGTAACTCGTCTGACAGCCTTTGGCCTAGTGCCTCACTGCTCTGCTGGCAAAGAAAACAAATCTGTTAATAAGATATTTTAACTGTGACAACAAGGAGGAGGAGGAGAACTTCCCAAACATTCATTTATGATAATTACAGAATAATGATGGCAAAAACCAGGTAAAACATGGAGAGAAGGTTGAGAGTGCTAACAAACATGATATAACACATCTGTTCTCACAAGGGATGTATGTCTACAGATTAACATGTCAAAGAAAATATAAAAGCAGGTGGTAACAGCTTAACTAAAGCTGGTCTGCAGCAATACAAGTATTCCTAAGAGCAACATAAAAGAAGAACAAGTACTTGAAACATTTTCTCAAACCCAAATCCCCATTGCAAAGAAAGTCAATAGACTTCCTTGAATGTCTTCAGAGTGGCAGACAGGCAATGTGAACAGTGAACCCAGCAGTAATTAAATGTCCCCATCAATCACGGGCTGAGTAAATCAACCTCGCAAATAACACACGTGTCCCACCAGATCACAGACACCTCCCTCTGCAGCAGTGACCAGGAACTCAGGGCACGGCCTGGGGATTTAAAATGCCACCAGACACTTTGGTCAGCTCTGGAAGCAACCTATGGGTGTGCAAAACTGCAAGAGGAGGAAAGAAGTGTTTCTAACGCAGCTGTGCTCGCCCCACTGCCCCTGATCCTCCAGGATGGACACAGCCTCACCTTAATCATCTGCGAGAGATCCCCAGCATCAGCCAGCTCCAGGACAATGTTGAGTTCGTTGTCTTCAATGAAAGAATCCAAGTACTTGATGATGTTGGGGTGGTTCAGTTGCTGCAGAGGGAGGGAATGCAGAAGTTACAAGGTGGCCGTGACAGCTCCCGGACACGAGGGCTGCACCTCCCGTGCCCCACTGCAGAGCGTCCCAGTTGGGCCTGGGCCCAACTGCTGCACACAAAATCCAGGGAGAAAGAGCATTTCCCACAGGCACGGCACCCTGGAGATGTCCTCAGCAAAGAGCAGCTCCACCCAGACACGGTGAAACAGCTGCTTCTCCTGGAAACTTCCAAACACTCAATCTCCTGAAGGATGCCTTGAGAAGCAATTTCCCCCCAGTTAACAGAAACAAACCCCCAGCTGTTGGTTACAGTACCCAAGGTCTCTTTGCTTCTTAAAAGAACAACAAAACTAAATTAAAACTTTGAAGGAGAACAAAAACACACAAACTGCACGTCAGTTTATTAACTGATTATTTATGCTGGCTTCTTCACTAATTCTTTTCTTTCATTTCAGTATAGCTCACTCTTATAATCACAACTGATGCTTGAATATTTTTTCCTAGAACCCCAAAATATCACAGATCCTCCTTCTGAATGTAAACCTTGCCATTATTTTCCTCCATGACTATAGAGCAACTGGCTCATGTTTACCCTTCCATACAGCCTAAAGATTCAGGCTACAACTGCATGAATTTGAACAGAAATCCCTAAAATCACAGGCACAGAAGTAATTATTTAATACTTTTAGAATTAAATTTGACTAGCTAAACTAAATTTTTAGCCTTTTGCAGTCTGTTGCATTTACTAAAAATAGATATTTAAAATGCAACACATCCATATTTTGATCAACCATTTAAAATAAGCTACTAAGGCATTAAAATCACTACTTGTTTTAATCACTTAAACACTCTGGTTTCAGAGCCTTTATCTAAATTATCATTTTTCATTTGTGATATTTATACACACGCATACATGACATGTACGGGAAAAACTGCTTTCTCCTTTACCATGTAAGCTTTATTTGCCAACCTAAAACCAATTTTTTTCACAAAACAAACAAAAAACAAAACCCCAAAAAAAGAAGAAAAGAAAAAAGTCATTATAAAAATTCTTACCTTCAAGAGGTCAATTTCTTTAATGCAATCTTGCCTTGCCTTGGCATCCATCATTTCAAAAATCTTTAAACACAAACACATAAAAGACAAAAATGAAATAACAAAAAAAAGTACTTTATACTTTAACAAGCAGTTGGTGTTTCCTTCCCCAATTTGTACATCCTCTACTGTAATGAGTATTCACACAATCCCCAGATCAAAAAAAGATCAATGTTTCCTTTATTTTGAAACCACCACAGAGATAACATTGGGGTAAAACTAATTTTAGAACCCATTGGCAATATTCTAAGCAGCACAAAAAATAAAGATACAAGTTAGTGAATTTGCTGTGATTTTCATTGGTTTAGTTATTATTCATTTCATATAGTAAATAAAAGACAAAATGTTTACTTTTCTCTTTTAAACAGATACAGCTTCCACTGATTTCTCTGCAATAATTATCAATAACTTTGAGCATTAATATTCATTCTGCAATGATCACTAAGTCACTGGAAATGAGTTTGGAGGAGCTGTTGATGGATTAAAGGCAAATTTCTTCAAACAAAATGCTGTTCTGAATACTGCCCAATACTTTCAACCAAGTTTAAGAAATCTACTCTTCCGACATCCCCGTTTTCACAGATTCTTCTCCAGCTCCACCAGCAAGCTCCAGCCTTTTGCCCTTCCGCGTTCCCGTGGCTCGGCTGTGTTGGGAAGGCACCAGGCCTGGCTGTTCCACACATTTAACAACTCGGGGAACCCTTTCCACAAAGCAAAAGGTGAAATTTCAGATGAATATGAAGTGGCACGACCGCTGTGTACGCGTGGCTCGGGCACGGGAGCCACTGCGGGCGCTGGGGACGAAGGGCCTGCAGGGCAGAGCTCTGTGCCCGCAGAGACCCTGCCAGGCCTTGGAACATCCCTGCACCCGCACAGGAGCCAGCTCCGAAATGCTCACCTGCACCTTCTTCAGCGCCACGGGCTTCCTGTCCAGCAGACAAGTTGCTTTGTAAACCTCGCTGAACTGGCCTCGTCCGATCTTCTTCTCGATCTGAAAGTCTGCCAAGGTGCAGCGGTACGGGTACGCCGTGAAATGTCTCTGCGGAAGGAGAGGCGGTCAGGGACCCCCGAGCCTGGCAGCCGCTCTGCCCTGCCCGGCCCTGGGCACGGCTGAGGGGGAACAGCCCCACCACAGACAGATGCAGCCCCAGCACAGGCTGCAGGAAGCCAAACGGCTTCTTCCAAACGGCAATTCAAGTCTTGCCTCCCGTGGAAGTAACTAATTAATCCCAACCTGCTCTCCCCGGCTCCAGAGCCTCTCCTCAGCGCGGGGAGCAGCCCGGCGGGCCCGGGTGAACAGCGAGCGGCAGCCCAAGGAGGAGCGGGCTCCCCGAGCCCCGCCGGCACCGCCGCAATCAGCACGGCTGCCAAACGAGGCCGAAAAAAGGAATTAGCGAAATTAATTACTCTGAGTTAGCACACGTGCCAAGCAGAACCTTCCCGAGTTTCAGCATCGGGAGCCCTTTCAGAGTTTGCATCAAAAGGCACAAAAAGAGGAGTTCGCAGCGCGGGCCAGGGTGGGGAGCGATCCCCGAGCAGCCGCGCCCGGCACAAGCGGCCCGAGGGCTGCACCTTTTCAGAAGGGCTAGCGCTGCCCCCGCACCTTTTCAGGAGGGCTATCGCTGCCCCCGCACCTTTTCAGAAGGGCTAGCGCTGCCCTTGCACCTTTTCAGAAGGGCTATCGCTGCCCCCGCACCTTTTCAGGAGCAGCTAGTGCTGCCACCGGCATTTCCTAGTGCCGGGAGAGGGCTGCAATGGAGATCCGAAATGCAGGGAAAGCTTTCAGTCAGCGTCAGGACCTGCAGCTGTTTCTGAAGGCAAGTCCCACAGAAAGAGGAAGGTCATTTCTCCAAGTGCTTCCTTCAAGCAGCTCAGGGCAGTGCTCCCTTTGAGAACACTCCAGTCTCCCCTACACTCTGGAACAAGCCACCAGCTATTAACTGCAATCACACCTTGGGTCAGCTCCCAGTGCTTGTGCTGCACTTGGAATTAGGCTGCATTCACAGAGAGAACAAAAACCAAACCAAAATTCAAGTCCAAGGACTCATCTCTCCAAGTTTGGTAGTGTACACTCTCCAATAAACTGGGAGCATCCTCTCAGGGATGAGGGAACAGGTATCCTACGGGTACCAGAGAAAGGCAGAAGGCTACAATTGCTTTGATTTATTGTTTACAGACATTCTCCTCTAAGTCACTAAATTATCACCAGAGTAAGGCAACGCAGGACGAAAGCAGACAAACAAATATTCCAATTAACCAGCCCCTGCCGCCTTCTCAGTTCAAACTGGTTGCAGGGGTCTGATAAACAGAAGCACTCCTGGATGCCGTCACAGAGGAGGGGAACTCTGAGCTCATTCCAGGCAGTAACAAACGCCAGGCCCCTGTGCTGTGTGCCCGACAGAGCCAGCAGAGGCTGCACATGGGGATTTGTCCCACCAGGAACATCTCTGCTTCCCAGCTGTTTTACACATGGGCTGCTAAGCGAGCTCCTTGACCTGTACAGACAAACCACCGTCCCCAGACAAAACAAAGGTGTCAGCACACAAACCTACAAAGCACTTTTTCCTAATTTGATACCAGAAAGGAATCACAGCATTTCCTTCACCATGTGCCTCCTGAGCTGTTCTTGAACACTAAGAAAGTCTGACCAAAAGCTTTTCTAACTTGGAGTTACCATTCACAACAGAAGCAGCACTTCGAACATTTTACGAGGCAACTACTACAGAATTCTATTTTTCAGAAAGAAATCCACACTGAAATCAAGGACAATTTCCACTTGCCTTCAGTAAAATGTGTGTTTACACCAAGAGTGCTTAAGTGCAAATAAATATTTCAAGGACGAGCCCAGAAATATCTACCAACTTCTGAACTTGAAACTAATAAACATTAGGCAAGTGTGAGGGGAACGTGCCCCAGCCCCTGTGCCATGGAGAGCCCCGGAGCCTGCTGGGGGTGATGCTGCCCATGCCTGGACACCTCTGCTGATGTGTTCTGGCACGGCCAGGGCTGCAGCTGCACATTTACATATGCAATGACCTAGATTTGCATGGGCCATCACAACCCATCAGTCCTAATTAAAGTAAGGAGCTTTCCGAGAGGGCAGGAGATGTTTGATTGCAGAACAAACCAGGAATCATCCTCAGGTGAGCCCAAACTGTACCAGAAAGCTCCCGACTGATCTCTTGCCATTTGTTTAAGCTTCACCTTCTCTGATGCTCTGCTGTCCTGAACAGGAGCAGGAACCTGCTGAGTACCGTTCCAGGGACACCAGAACACCTGGGGAACACCTGCCTTCTCAGAGTAACACCCTGTCTTGGTTCAGGGTGAATTTGGGAGGAAACTTTTGAACGGGGCTCCTTTCGAAAAGTAAACTTAAACAGCCCCTCCTTTACAACTGGTTCGGAAAAAAAAACTTTCTTGGAGAAAAGTGGAAAAAGCTATTTATTTAATAAACAAAGTGTCTACGAGCACACAGAATGAATAATATGAAATAATAAAGCTTTTAGTTGAAGGGAGATGGTAAACTGAGAAAAGTCTTTGCTGTGGGTGTCACTCTAGGACACAGCCCTACAGCCTGGCCTTGCACACCTCTCACTCACTTCATGACTCCTGGCATGCAGCACTCCATCCTTTTCAAGTCCTTCCACAATCAACCACCACAACTTTTCAGAAAGCTGGCAAAGAACCAATTCCTATTCATTCAAACAACCCCTGGTCTTTATTTCTGCAAACCTCAGAGTTTCCATGTACAGACAGAAACTGTGTGTAGTGAGATACTCCCGTCACCTTCAAACCTGTCCATTAAAAATTTTTAGGACAGATTTAGGCTCAGGCTTCCGTAAGTGCAGTAAAATGAAGTCCTTGCCTCTACAGATCAAGTGTCAAGTTCAACAATGGAGCTTGAATTAAAAGAAAAGCTAAATAAAAAGAAAAAAAGAGGAGGAAAAAAACAACCAACCACTGGACACTATGAAAACTGGGCTGTTTGCACATTTCTGTTCCCAGGGCAGCTGTAGGAAGGGACCAGTCTGGGATAAACTTATTTTGAGACCAAGGCTGTTCTCTTCATGCACACAAGGAAGTCTCATTCTTCTCTTACTCCATGAAAAAAAAAGCACCAAAGATTAAAGTCAAAAAATTCCCCATGCAAATAAAAACCCATTCATTTTTAAGAAGAAATGCAGAGATTATTCCGAGAACAAGCTCTTCTGGACACTTCCTCTGGCACACACGTGCTCTGTGAGATGGAACCACTGGTGCCAGAGCACAAATTCCAAAGCTGGCAAAAGCAGGCCACGGCAGCCTTGTCACAGAACTTCAGGGAGAATTTTGCCAGGGCTTTTACAAGGTGCTACAAGATTGTCTGCAGAATAGAATTGGTAAGGTTTCATAGCACTAAAAAATGCCCAATGAAACAAAAGCTTTAGTTACCTTGCACACACCTGAACAGACTGGCGTGAGGAGCAAGGATCCCTGGGAGTCCCCACATCGCAGATTCTAAAGGAACCCAAACCCAGGGGAAGGCGGGATCGGGAAAGTTCCATGCTACAGACTCGCCCCGTGGATGTAGTTTGTACTTCACACATTCTGGGGGCTGCCCGTGGCACAGCCACCAGAGGCACCTGAGCAGCAGGAACACGAACACCCACCGTGCAGCTCCCTCCAAACCCTGCCCTCAGGACAGGCAGGGAGGACACCCACACACCCCGAACACATTTGTGCTATCTCCTTTTTCTTCATCAGTAGTTGCCCAGAATTTGTGTTTTGGGATGGGGAAGAATTAGAAAAAACTGTTCTATAGAAAGACAATCTCCAGAACAATTAGTGATTGGCCAATACATTTACCTCTTTGTAATTGCTTAAGATGCAGAGAAAACCTGAACAGCCCTGAGAGAACTGCGGGAGCAGCTCTGCCTGCAGCTTCCAAGGTCTCATTTTGGGCCAAGGAACACGCTGAGAGTGCAAACAGAAATATCACAAATACCACAAATACGGCCCCACTGCAGAGCCAGGCCTGTCCCCCGCTCCCCCAGAGGCACAGGGAACACAAGAACGGGCTGAGAAAGGGGAAGGTTCACTGCTAATTGCACGAGACAGAAACCCAAGGTGCTAATGTTAATTAATAATAAAGTCAGTTGTTCTACTGCTGATTGGCATGTGGAAAACAGGCACCAGTCAGCCCCGTACAAAGGGCTGCAGGCACTTAGAGTATTTGTAACCAACCTAAAAACTGTTAAGATTAGCTAACCAACAGTTAAAAAGTCAGACAGTACAATCTTCAGATGCCAATAAAAGCATCTTTCCTGTAGAGCCACAAAATGAAATATTCTTTAGAAGAGTAAAAACATACTCGCCCAATTAATTTTCTGAAATCTCATTAAAAAATTTAGCCCGACTAAGTCATACACTTCTGACCTGAATTTTAATTATCTTTACGCTGGATATAAGGTTTTTTTCTGATATTTGCAATGCATCATTAATTTTAAAGGAACGGTTTCCTTGCTTCTAAAGCGCATACTTCATCTGAGTGACATTTACTGTAACTAATTTCACCTTTAAAAGACATCTGCAGTAGTACTGGGGGAGCTCCAGCCCCTCCCAGAGAACACACACACATTACAAGCAATGATTTACTATCAACATCAGTATTTCAAACCCTTTCAGTATGCCCAAAATTGTACACCTGCCTCCATGCCATAATGCCTACCTGAAAAGAATTTTGCATACTTTGAGGCTGAAATTCCAGTGTGAATTTGTGAGAACACCTCAGAACAGAGTGATTAAAGAAAGAACTGAGCTTGCAAGAGACGAGGAAACTTTTAAAATATGGATTATCCTTCAAACAGGTAGCCAAGTAATTATTGAAGAATACATCAGGTTTTTCAGTTTGAGCTTCAAAATTAGACTACACAGTCACAGAATATCCTCCACCTGACCTGTTACCTGGAATTTAAAGTTTGCTGAAGAACTTGGCTTAAGTTTCAAAGTTTCAGCATCCCTGTCAGCATGACTGGGATCTATCCAGATATTCTGTGCCTATCTAGACATTTGTACCACAACATGACAAAGGAAGAGAGAAATACCAGCTTGGCAATAGTAGGACAAGGTGACATTCACAAAGAAATTTAAATTACCATAAAAATAATCTCTTAACAGCTCTGCTGCTAAGATGTGAGTATATAAAAGAGTTATTTAAAAGTGAGTTACTGTGTTTATTCAGAATGAAAACTAAAAGAAAAATTACAACTCTATATTTTTATATCACTGATTTACTCCTAAATAATTTTTTATTGCTTACTGCTATAGACACTAAATAATCTGGAGACTTAAATAATTAACACCTTCACTCTGGAACATTACTAGAAAATGTTCTCCCTCTGCTGATGAACTTCCTTGGGGTATTTCTGGGCAGGTATGAGAGCCAAAAGCCAAAAATGTGATTTTATTGGACATTTAAAAAAATTTTTATGTTACAGACAACTCCTAAGCATCCAGCATTGCTCAAAGGTTTCATCTTATTAACTGAACTGCAGCTGTTAAAGACTGAAAGAAAAGCCTGACACACTTACTCATATTTAGTACTGGTGAGTTATAAAGCAGAAACAACACCTCTGTCAGAACTGACAAAAATGAAGCTTTAGGAAGCAGAATAATTACAGGAAAAGCTTCTGGGAGTTGTTGCTGGTCTTCTGGGGGCTGGCACAGGAGTTTGTAATGGAAGGGCTGGAAGGAAGGGAAGGCCACTCCATACAAAGCTCCCTCCTCATCCAAGACTCTAAGAACTCACGTCCTGGTTTTTTCTGCTCAAGTTTTCATCTCTGCAATTAATGACACTTCTCATAATGCCTGGTCAATTTTATCTTCCCAAACCTCCCTCCCTCCCACAAAATATTACACAGCATTTCTGTATTAGTCAGATTTTCAAAAGAAAGAAAGGATATGATTTCAGATTCTTCCAGGTAAAAAGAACCAGAGATTTGAAAAATTATATATAAAGATATTCCTGAAAAATGGAGAAACAGAAATATGTCATCAGCAACCCTATCACGCCACCAATGTAAGGCCTCTAAACACTACCTTCTTTATATGCATTTTTTACAGTTCCTTGGTAGACTGTATATTTTTGTTATTCAGGTCTTTTTATGTTATTTTGACAGCAAAACCAAAGGAAGTCTTCCCGCAATTCTAATTCCAAATTAGATCATTCTCAGAACTGTTTACTAGAGCCCTCCATTAACAGAACTTGGGTATTAGCAGAGTTGAGGGGAGGTTTCACTGAACAATGACCATAGAGCAAAATGAGCCCACTCAGCATCAGCATCACAGCAGAACGCAGATTATTAGCTACTAATTACACTTAACTATGTCATTACAAATTCTAACATGTGCTCCAAGATGCCATGAATGTATCTGCTGCACAGGAACACTTCCTAATCTTGTTCATGAAATAATTACAGGGGCACTATCCTGCCAAATGAGGCAGTAATTAACCCTAATTGCTCAAAATGCAACTGGCTAATTCTAGGAGATTAATCAAGGGGATTCAATTATTATTAAATGACTTAATATGACAAATTGCTGCATTAGGAGAGGGGGCTTTGCTCCACACCACGGTACTTTCCCAGCAGCGCATTCACTGTGTGCAGAAAGCTCCCCCTGAGCAGAGCTCGCGCTGGGCGCTGCCAGAGCTTTCCCAAGGGCAGCTCCTGGCTTGGGGAGCCAGGATCGGCTCCAGGACCAGCTCTGCCCTGCACGGGGGCAGCAGCAAAGCAGCACCGCACCCTCCCCACGGCCACATCACACCCCGGCTGCAGCTCTCGCCTTCCTGACACGGCCACAGTGCCTTCGGTTTGCTCCTTAAAATGACACGGGCAAAACTGAACTGCTCTGATCGACAGAAAACTGGCTGAAAAGTCAAGCAGCTAGAATTCACGGAATCCAAGCTTCATGATTACACAGACTGTGGGTTGACCTGGCTTTAGTTCTTTTCTGCAGAAAGGCAGGGAGAGAGAGGAGCTGCTACAGCTAAACTTGATTATAGCATGGACAAAATACATTGCAGGATGAGTTCCAGAGACTCACAGGGAGCCTACAGTTCCATGTAGAATGAGCTTTTTCTTTAATTTGGTAATTACCTCTTCAGCACTTACTGTGAAACTATAAAATGCAATAAAATACATTTATTCACTTACACAGTCATCTATTTTACTCTGGCCTTTTCTTCAAAGAATCAAAGACAAGAGAAAGCCAACTCAGTATGTTTTTATAAGATGATTTAAAAACACTTGCTTTAAGCAAAATTCAAACTATTTCCTTTTTTTCTTACTATAATCAAAAAGTGGGTTCAGGAAACTCTGGCTGGCTGGCAGAATCCCAAACTGGGTATTCCCTTAAACTGCTATAACTGCACTAAAACCAAAAGGAGGGGGGCAAAGGCAGCTAAATGCTATGAAATCAGGAGACCTTTACAGAATGAAAGTAAGAAAAGACAGAGGGGTACGGATCAGAGACACCTACACTTACCTGAGGATCATGCTGGAATTCCTGCCCCGGCAGCTTGCACAGAGGGTTGTTCTGGTCCCCTAGATGATGAGGATGGTTGTGCTGCCCTTCCATGGTATCATACCAGACTCTGCCTCTCGGTTCTGCTGGGGA
This sequence comes from Donacobius atricapilla, assembly GCA_013397315.1. Classification (NCBI taxonomy): domain Eukaryota; kingdom Metazoa; phylum Chordata; class Aves; order Passeriformes; family Mimidae; genus Donacobius; species Donacobius atricapilla. The sequence goes on along the minus strand of WBMY01018369.1, from coordinate 146,902 downwards.
AAAGAGAGGAGAGGTTGGTGTCAGTGCCCGGGCTCAGGGCTGTGCCCTCCCGTCCCCAGACTGCCCCGTAGAGCTCGGGCACTGCCACTGCTCCCAGGGCCCAGCAGCAGCTCAGAGCCACGCACCTCCAGGGGGCACGCAGCAAAGCCTGCAGCATCACACACGCTGCCAGGATTGTTACACAACAAACAAAGGCACAGAAAATGGGTTTACTCGGTGTGTGGTTTGTTATCTACTAAATCACTGCTTTTGTGGCCTGTACCAGTAGCTACTGTCACTTCTCCAAGGACTCATGGTCCCCAGTCACTTAGGGGACATCCAGAAAGCTCTGCCCATCTCCATTTGTAAAACAAAAATGACAGAAAGTCCCTCAAGACTTGTTGCCACTTTCTTTGGTCAAGACAACAAAAATTTACCCACAGTCTTTCTCCCCCACTCTCAAATTACAAGTTTTTATGCAGATCGGCAAAATGCAGGAAGCAGCAGCTAGAAACTATATTGGATTGAACGAGACTGAAGTGTTGTAGGAACAACAGACAAACAAGGGAAAATTCCATTCATGAATTCCTTTGCTGCAGTTCCAGGCCAGCCCAACACGGCAAAGGAGAGTCTGCTCCCCTTCAAAAATGGTCCCAGAACATGCAGAGGTTGTGAAGAGCTGCCCATGAGGCAGCGGAGACATTCCAGTGCTGGAACAGCGCTGTGATCCCAGAGTAACTCATTCTCCTCTGGCCCAGGGCTGCACACACATCTCAGGAACACCGTGGCCAGCAGGGACGGGGCAGCTGTGGGGCACCACCTCTGCCTGCAGAGAATGAAGAGACTGAACATACCCGGATTGTCCAGCTCTTCTTGGAAAAAACCCCGTACATGAACTATTTGTGCTCAAGCCTGCCTTGGGGACACTCTGGTAATTCTATCGGCTGCTTGGGGAGCCAGGACTGGATCCCTGCTCCACACCAGGCTCTGGCCCCGAGCAAAGCCAGGCCCCAAAGACAGTGACAGCATTTACAGAACAGCCACAGTAAAGGCACCCATGTCCCCTTCCCACAAAGGGCCACACACAGGTTTTGGTCGTCCCTTACCCACACCCTGTCACTCCATCCAAGTCACGCCATTCCTGTCCTTGGCATTCACTGAAGCCTAACGATGACAAGGGAAGATTTAGTGGCCAACACAAGCATTTGCAGAAACTTATTTCAAGAGTTTTGGCAAGTATTCACTCAGTGAAAGAACACAACCTGACCTCATTTGTGTATTAATAGTGTGTGCCTGGCACTTGGGCAATGACTAAGTCTTAATTTAAAATACAAAGGTATTCTAAATATTTGTGGGAGTGGGGGAGAATATATGACGCAGAAGAATTTGTGCAGCAAGCAGTGCTCAATTCCTTTAACAGTTGTCTGTGAAACAAACCCTTAGCTTTGGCAGATCTTTCCCACCACCAGCTACCGTAACACAGGGGGAAAGCAGAGAGGCTCTTCTCGTGTCTCAAGCAGATGAACTTTCACTCTGACAGTCACCAGACAAAAGAGCTGCAGTTCCTGCTACATTAAACAGGTGAACACATAGGTTGCTCTCAATAAAAACAGTTTTTCCAAGTCAGTACCATGAAACTCCAGTGGGGGAAGGAGAATCACTGCTAATAGGAAATTTGATTTTGGGATCTTTTCAGTCTCAAGCATCTGTAGGTTTATTAGTAACCAGGTGAAAATACTTAGCTAAAACTATGTCTCAATAGTGACATCAAAGTGCCCTATGAAATTCCTACCTTATGTTCTGCTACTGGAACTGTTTAAATTATTTTATTATTCAAGATTTGGAGAAAGGCTGTTTATTTGAAGGGAGAGCCACATGTTCTCTCTTCCAAGTCCACACACACAGAGCAAACCTGGCTCCAACCCTTGGCTGCTCAGCCCTGAGCTCCAGAGGAACGCAGACGTGGCACGTTCCCAGCCCCAGCAAGGAGACAAATCCAGGCAGTGCCACTGAAGTGTGCACAGCCCAGCACTGACCAAACTGGGCATCCACTGTGGCCTGCCCTCGAAAGGATCAGTGCCCCACCCCAGGGAAGGGATTTACTTCTGATCATGGGAACCCGGACCTGCTCATAGCCCAGTCTGGGCACTCCCGAGGGAACTCGGGGAGCAATCAATCCCCAGGGGCAGGCAGTGCAGAGCCCAGGAGAGCCCACCTGGGCTGTAAGCAAATGGCAGGGGCAGGCAGTGCAGAGCCCAGGAGAGCCCACCTGGGCTATAAGCAATGGCAGGGGCAGGCTCTGAGCTGGGCACTGGAGAGCTCACCTGGGCTGTAAGCAATGGCAGGGGCAGGCTCTGACCTCGGCACTGGCGAGCTCACCNAGGCAATGCAGAGCCCAGGAGAGCCCACCTGGGCTATAAGCAATGGCAGGGGCAGGCTCTGCGCTGGGGCACTGCTTGCTTGGAGTGGTACAGCTGGAAGCAGAGGAAGGAGGAAGAACAAACCGGCAGCTTTGAAAAGAGCCAGCAGAGCTCCCGTGGCAGCGCGGAGCGCGCTGACATCGCGGGACAGCGTGTCCTGCCCCAGGCTGGCAGCTCGGCTATTCCGGGCCTTGGCACTGGGCAGGGAGAGGGAAGGGGAATCCCCAGGAAGGGGCTCCACACAGGATCTTCAAATAGCAGCCAACAACGGGCATGGCACTACAGAAGAAAAGGTACAAGGTACTCTTAACATGGCCCATTTTTACTTGACATTGTCTTGGCTCTGCACTTTTCCTTTTCCTGCTTCCAAATTCCCTACAAAGTTCTGCAGTAGGGCACATTTTCACACTGGGTCTTGACTGTAAAGCAAAACATCTTTAAATTGCATGAAGCATCCCATATCTTTCCAGAAGATGACTAAAAGAACAGGATCATCATTACCATCGTGGGAAAAACGACCAGAGCCCATGTGGGATGAACAACTCCTTCTCCCACACTAGTCACCTTTCAGCTGTACAGTTATTACTCCAGACAGCAGCACTCACAGGTAACCTGGAGTTTTTCCAAATACAGGGAGAACAGAAACCCTCCTGTGCCGCCAGCTCCCCTGCCACATCCCCAGCTGCAATTCCTCCCTGGGTACCTGGGCGTCCTTACACCTCATCTCTTGCACTTAATCAGTGGAGAGCAAAACACAAAATCTCATCAAACCCCTGATACCTTGCAGGTACCTGACAGGTGGGATTCTCAAGGCAGAAGGGCCCAGGGCACTCGGTAGCAAAGGCCAGGATCATTAGTTAGGAGACACTCATTAAGGAGCAGAACCTCATCAGCATCCTGGCACTCAGTCCCAGCCGCGCCGGTGCCCCGGGTGCTCCTCGGTGAAGCAGCTGTGCCCAGTCTGATCGGGTATCACCATGTGTCTCGGGATGCCTCCAACTCAACTGCAGGCCAAATGATTTGCTCCCAGATGTATAATCAACGTGACAGGCCCGTGCACCTCTTGAGCAGGCAGCAAAGCAGCAGCCTGCGCTCAGTGTTACAACTGTTTTCCGCAGCAGCACTTTCCACCTTCCTGCAAGACACAGCAGCTGCTGCGTGTGCCCGGCGCTCAGCCCTGCTGCTGCCCACCACACACCTTTATATACACACACATAACCGAGTGTTAAAGCACACAAATGTGACACAAACAAATCTGCTTTTCCCCCTTCCTTCTCCTCCTCCTGCACAGGGACTTGTGGGGGGAGCCAAGCAGCTCTGTGTGGGTACCTTGTGTAAAACAAACCAAAGCAAAACGGGAAGTCATATATTCTGGTTCCAGAAATCCATGAGTTGATTAAAGCCAGTTGGGTACACGGCTGAACCTAGTGCACAAACCTCTTTTAGCACACACACAGGGACTGAAAGGCAGTAGTGCACACGCAGCAGGCCCCAGCCAGCTGCGATATCTGCAGGGATGCACTGCCCTGGGAGCCACCGTGCTGCTCACTGCAGGCTCCCCACGGGCTGGAGCAATGCAAACTGTTTTACAGAATAAACACAACCACATCAGCACCACTTTCTTCCTCTCTGCTGCCCGATAATATTCTTCCTCTTCCTTGCTCATAAAATAAATCTGCCAGGATACTGTATGAGATTAACTATATATTTAAATGATGATCTGGGCTTATGATTACATTATCGCTGCGGTTCAGGGTATGTGCTCTGGGGAAGGCAGCCCAGTCCTAGGAGAGTATTATTTTCGAGTGACTTTTATTGACCATTACTTTACACCATTTCTGTCACAGCTATGATGTCTGGTAGGAATAGTTCACAACAGAATTATCTTTGTCGTTAGTATTCTCATTGCAATTTAGTCAGATCAACCTTTAAATCTCATCCATCATACTGAAGAGCTTTGGCAAAGCGAGCACAGTAATATATGCTTCCATGCAAAACCTAATTACAGGCTAGGTTAAAAAGCCTACCCCGTTCCTTCTGCAGTGCAAGGTGACAGGAAATCCTGAGCATCCCTTGGTTTCTCACTCTCCCTTTTTGCTGGTGAAGTGCGTAACCCGTTCATTACAGCAGACTGATTCTGTCTGGCACATGACAAACTTACTTGAACCTAACAATTAAACTTCTGACAGCGTTTCCAAAAGCAGAGAGTATTTACTGTAAATGCCTGACAATTTTTTTCCTCTCTGCTCATCTCTCTCAACAGTCACCTTATGATGACTGGAAATTACCATAAGCAAATAGCAGTCTAACATCCAAAAAACCCCTCATGTTAATGTGAAATACACACCTGCCAACACTGAAAAACTATGAATATGAATGTTAAAGGAAACAACACGAGGAACAGCACTGAAATGCTTGAGGAGAGAACACTGCAAGGGCACAGTTAGAGAATGTGATTCAGTACAAACCCGCCCAGCAAGAGCTGCCTGTGGAGGGTGGTGGTCATGGCATGGCCACCCCGGCCCTGCAACAGGGACTGGGGCCTCTCTCACCAACAGCTCTGGTTGCACGCGGGGGGTTCAAATCAAAAATGTTAAACAGAGTCCAGTAAATCACCCAGAAACAGTTTCTGAATTTCAGGCCTAGCATCACGATGAAACTGCATCCGTAGATTCACACACACAAACAGGACCGTGTGAGGTACCTGCATTTCATAACCCCCTGGAAAGGATTGAGCTCTGTGTAACTAACTGACCACTGGTTTAGTCACCTCACATTTCACAGGGTTGGATTCACCCCGAGAGCAGCTGCAGACGGGTTTCTGTTAAGACTTGGTGCAAACCAGATTTTCAACAGCCAGTAAAGGATGGGCTCCTCAAAGACCCCAAATCCACGAACTGAGAATGTTTGAGTGAAATGGCTGAAAAGCCCTGGAGCTTTTTCATACCATGTCAACAACTGATACTCATTAAACAAATGCTGTGACAGACACCATAATTCACTGTTCCATACCTAGAAGCAAAATGACATTAAGACAACTATTTAAAGCTATGCAGAGTCATCTCTCTGTGGATGTCAATAAAACTAATGCTTCCTGTCAATAATTAAGTGTATGAAACATCCCACTCTGTTTCGATCCACAGCTCAGGTCCACATTCCCATTCTAAGCAAGCATGATTATAAGCTCAAATACTCTGTCTTCTAGTTTGGAAAAAAATCTAGCGCAATGGCTTGAAAATAGCAGGGTCAGGCACGGTGTATTTGGCTGGATGACTGTGTTTGATCACTTGAGCTAATATAACACTTTTGAGAGTTCTCTCAATGAGAGAACATTTCAAGTGCCCAGGTAGGCAGGTAGTTTACCTCTAATTTTAGTTTTAACTTTTAAAAGTTTTAACTGAGTTAAGGGCTGGGTTTTGTTTGGTTGGTTTTTTCCCGTGTTGTAGTACCAGCTCCCTAGAACTTGGTCCTAAACCAAAAAACATAATTGCCTAAGTCTTCTGGACACATTTCAGATGCTCTGCAGATCCATCCATTCCAAGGGATGGTTTCACAGGGCTTCTATCAAACAGCTCCAGGATCAGTGCCAAGAGCACTTGGTGATTTATATTTTAAGGTAAATGTTCCTTTCCACCAGCTTAACTGGACTATTCCTACCCCTTCTGTCACTGCACTCAATTTCCTACTACAGCACCACAGGTAAATATTTATGTGTGATGTTTGTGTAGGATGTAAACATCAAATACATATTCACATCCAAAACCGAGGCTGGATAGCAGCCAGCAGCATTTAAAGGGACAATACCTCCTCTGTGACCACAGTACAGCAACTGCAGGCTGCATCCTTCCCCAACCAGTTTTCACTTGGATGTATTTCAGATAAAGTAACTAACAAGGCAACCTTAATTTATATTCTCGCAGTTGCAATTTTGAGCCCTCCAGAAAATTCACTGCATTCATTTTTATCACCTTTGAACCATTAGAGCCAGATCTCTCAGGCCACCAGCGCTGCTAACGAAACACACGGCAAAAATAAACACGTACCAAATCTACCTGGAATTTTACTGTATTGCTTACCAAGCATGCAACAACATGCTCACGTTTTAATTTATAATGCAATAAAGCTTTCAAACACGATGCCAAATTATTTAAGAACACTTCTGTTATCCTTCTTGGAATTCATTCATTTCTGATGAAGGGAAGATTAAATATAGGCTGAAAATATATTCATAACATAAATGTTCAGAGAAACTGCCAGACATTTTCCCATCATTAAATGCTAACTGAAATGAGTCCCATCTCGAGGAGCCACACGCTGTCTGTCCCAGCACTGCCACCTCCACTGCAGGCTGGCTCCTGGCACAGGAGGGAATGATCTCACCGCAGCCCCAGCCAGGTGACAACGACAGCTGAAACACAGCTCTGCTCCCCAGCAACATCTGAAGAACCCTGTCATCATCACCAAGAGCCAAAACTCAAGCACTTGGGCAGATGGATTGTTCTGAGGCTGTGGTGAATCCCCTCAGTCTAAACCAATCCCTAAAATAAGTTCCTACCAGACACAACAAAGAATCCAAACTGCTTCCACAGCTGGTTCCTACCAGACACCTTCAGTAACCACCCATCCCACCCAGGAGCACGAGAGAACACACCATCTCCAGCCACTAAGACAAAACCAGAACTAAGAGCTAAAGTACAAAGAAAAAATTCGAATCAGCTCTGCTGCTAAAACCCCAAGCCCTGAATGTGAGATCCATTCAGCCCTGCCCATCCTCAGGAAGTCCAACAAACATGCAACTTTGAATCTTAACAAAGTTTTCCATAAATCTTTATGTACATATGTGACTGGAAACACCACCACTTAGCACTTATAAATATCTTTTAATTAGAACACTTCCAAGCACTCAAGAAGTATTAAGCAAACTCACAAAAATACTTCTGAAATACTGTCATTTCTGAAATGTTTGAGAAAGGTAGATCAAAGTACAAGAGCAAGCCCATGTCAGATGGGCTAAAAATCCACAAAAGCTGCTGTAACCAACTCTGCTCGTGCAGCTCCTCTCTACAGCCGTGCTGCTGGCTATTGAAGACTCAAATTATGTCTCAAACCCAGGGAAAAGGAATGGAGGAAAACAGAGGTGTATGTTCCCCCAACTTCAAAACATCAGAACAACAGCTTGAAGTATTTACATTTCCCATAATCAGAAGGAAAAGGAAATGATGCTGAGAATTGTGCAGCCCAGCCAATCCAAAGATTCATGTGATTCAAATCCAAAAGCAACTTCAAAGCTGCCTCATAAAACTTTACCCAAAAAGTGCAGGCAGCCAGATGTTGGCATCGCAGGAAGAGCTTTCACAGCATCTGGATCCTGCAAGCAACAGCCAAAAGGAAGCAGAAACTCTTCTCCACATAAAAATATTTAACATTTCTCTACTTACAAAAATAGCTATGCTAGAAATATCGTTTGGGTTTTTTCTGCCCCAAAATAACTTATGCCAGGTAAGACTGTATTATCAATATTGCTACTAAATAAAAGTCAGCTTCCCTGCACATTCCTGAGTATCTGGAACCAATGGCACAAGTTTTCCAAAAATTAATGCAGCTCCTTAGTTCATATCCCCACTTCTGTATCCCTGTATGGAGCACATCTCCATCTCCCTTCCCACACGGGCACAGCTGTCCTTAAAGAACAAGATTCTCATTCACCAGTACCGTGCAGATCAAGGCCACAGGGTAAAACAAAGAAGATCTGTTCTTTACAATGTTTGCAGAGCTACTTTTATTACTTATTTTGATGACAGACAGGGTTAATGAAGTTCTTGCAGAGAACTCTCCCTTTCCTGGGCTAAATGCCCAAATTCTTTCAGGATTCACAAGACTTGTCTATTTAAATTGGGTCCAATTTTTTTTTCCCCTACAGAAAGGCCTGCACAGAATGTTCTGAAGAGAAGCTGGGAATTAACCTTTCAAGAAAATTGTAACTAAATGTGCAAGCTCTGTATAAGAGACGAATCACATTTCACACTGTATTCTGCCCTCTGTAACAATTTTCTGTTGCTCTAATAAGCTTCAGCGTTGAAGCATAAACTCAGTAGTATCAGATTACTAAAAACCAAGAGCTTACTCATGGAAACAAGAGTCCTGCCCACCCTGCAGTTCTTTCCCAACCTCCCCAATGCTGGCACCTTATTAATACCTGTGAATAACACACCACTATTCATCAAAAGAAATTTTTCAAGTCCAACAAAATCCAGGTGCAGCTATGCCTGACCAGGGAAGTTGGAAGCCATGTGGCAAAGCAAGTGCAAAAGCAGAACAGTCCCTCTTCCTGTATTAGTGATGAAGCAGAAAAGCTAAAATAAGACATTAGTCACCTCAAAGTGCAAACCAGTGGGACTAAAAGAAATCCCAATAAGTCAGTCACGGAGTAAGTTATTGCATACCTTAATATACAAAGAACTAAGTGCAAACACAGGTAGAGAACCATCCCCAACACTGTTTACTCTTGGTTGGTAAAGTTCTTACATCTGACATAATGTTATAAATTGAGTAATTGACCCACAAGGAAGTAAAGAGCTCAAGAGAGTTAAAAATTACCCTATAAATACCATAAAGATTAACAGGTTTGTAATACCCACCCAAGAAGCGCTTACTCTAAGGAGAATGATTATGAACACACAGCAAGAATATTTACTCCATGGCCCTGAGCTCAGTATATACAGACTCCACAAAAGGCAGCACTGCTTCTTAATACACTGACAGCTGAGAGTCACTCCTGAGGTTCCCCAGTTGATTAAAGGGTGGCACAGACACTGCGCTGTGACTTACTTGCTTCCTTAAAACACAGTCATGTATTTTCAAAACCTTTTAAATCTTCCTTGGGGAGTTTTGTCACAGTTTAGTACTTTTGAGACTCTTTTTTTTTACAGCTGTGACAGAAGAGCTAATGAAACACCAGCAGCAGAAAGAATGAAGCAGAATCTCCGAGGAAGGGGAAGGAATTTTTGTGTTCATGTTTGCTATCTGCGTACCCCGAGACTCTACTCTTGGGGGAAAGAAACCTTAAAATACCTACAGCTTTTCTCCCTGCTCCTCACTGCAATGACAGAGATTTGCCCCAGGAACCAGAGCCCACCACAAACCCTCCAAGAGAGGCTTCATATTCGGAGTGTTCCCATGCAGCAAACAGAATGTTCCAACAAGGAGAAAACCCACTCCTTTTCAGGATGGCAGCAACAAGTGTCCACAAGGTTAAGAACAGGACAAGACACTTCAACTGAAATTCCCAAAAGGATCGTATAGAATGTACTTTGAAGCTGCCATCTATCCTGTAGATCGGCATTCCCCAATTATTGCACCATCTGTGGCGATTTTCCTCTCCCACTCCACAGTTTAAAAATCACCAAGTTGAGAAGAAAGTCACTCTCCCAAGTCAAACGGGACAGTTGGCTCTAAGGAAAGAAGAAAAATGGGAACTTACATGATCCTGGACCACTGGAGGCAGGAGCCAGCGGCGATGTGGGAAGTGGGCACCACCGAGCAGGGGTGAAACAGCTCGGGCCGGGGCCCCCAGCACCCAGCTCCCAGAGGCAGCAGTCCCAACTACCCAGCACACGGCTCTTCTGTCAGCAGGCACCTCAAACTGCACTCCCTGGGCTCTTAACAGGCTGCTGGATACCTCCCATCTCACAGCAAGTGGGCTTCCCAAAGACCCCACGACAAAAGTGACTGGAGCACGGGATCTGTCCCTGAGCTCTGCAAAATGAAAGACTTGCAAATCCTCCCCAGGGTGTGGAGCAACACCTGCTCCATCAGCAGGCTGAGCCGGGACGGGGTCACAGCCCTTATCAATGTGGTTTTTGGTCCCTGCAATACCACCCACGGGTGAGGAGACGGTGATTCATTTGGAGACACTGTGTGGAGGAGCAGGATGGCACCAGCCTCCCCCAAGGGACAGCACAGCCAGCCCCGGGGAGTCCCACCACACCAAACACCCACCGTGCCTGGGCTCAAAGGTGGGAGGATGCGCCGAGACGAGACGCTGCAACCTCCCCTGGAAGGTCCCTCAGGTCTGCTGGCAGTGCTGCCCTGCCTGGTGGCGACACCGACAGCCACTCATTTTGGAAAGAGCTGTGCAGAGCAAAATGTTATCGCCCTGCTCAGAGGGGAATCTCTGCCCTTTTCTCCAGCACTGCCACACTCAGCTTTATCTCCCTTGGCTCCTCCAGCTTGGCTGGTTTGGGAGATTTGAGTTCACACACCCCACATGTCCTCCTGCCACCAGCAGCACCGCATCAGGAGCAGTCCCTGCCTGCTGAGGGGCTCACTTCCAGAAGGGGTGTCTGGAACAGCAGCAGCTCCACACTTGGCAAATCAGCATTTCAATACAATTTCCAACTGATGTTACATGAAAAATCCATCCATCCCCCTGCTGAATTCAGAAAAAGCCTCTTACACCTTGGATTAGATGAGCTCAGATAAAGCCTCGGGGAGCCGAGGCGAGCAGGGGCCACTGCACCCCCCAACAGGGAAAGCTCAACAGCTCCACAGAGAGAACTGCTTCAGACCACAACCCAAACCAGTCCATACTTCGATAAAATAACAGAATTATTGGCCTTCCTAAATCAAATGCATGATGTGTCCAGACTGGTGCCCGAGGTCTGTCCAAGGGCAGGGGATGGGCTGGCACCTACTGTGATTCATTGTGTGAATCAAAGCACAATTCAAAGGCTGGAGTCCAGAACTGGAGACCAAAGTCACTCGAAACAAATAGGCACAAAAACTTTGAGAAGTGCCTAAGAACCGTAAAATGCCTGTAAATAGTCCAGAGGGGTTAAAACAAGATAGCAAGGAAATCACCATAAAGGAGACAGCTGGATGCCAACAGCAATAACAACTTTGTCATTTAAAAAGAATGATCTTCCCACCTTCTGCACTTTGTGATCTGACATGTCATAACTATTTTAGTAAGTTTATAATTGCCATGGTGAACTAGCTCGTAGAACAAACTAGCACATCCAATTTATAATCCCAAACTTCATGCAGTTCTGTGCAAAACCTCCATTTCTGCCACCTCGAGATCTCAGCAGAAAACACTCAACCTTAAACCTACTCTTTTTCAGACTCAGTTACACCTGGACTCACGAAAAATGTGGATTTGCTGACAGCTTCTTAACTACTTTCTGATTTTCTTGGGTGAAACGAAGTACAAGCACAGGACAGACAATACCACCTGATCTCACCAAAACACAGCAGACTACAGAAGTCATGAACTACCTGCAAGGCCTTTTTTTTTTAAGATGCAATAAATAATACATCTGACTGCTCAACAAGCATCCGTGAGGTTTCAAGAATGCTTTGGAGTACAAAATTCCCAGGGTCACATTCACTTGCACCACTTGGTTTCAAATAGATGAGTCTGCTGTCGGTTCACTTAAACGTGTAACAGGAAACTCAAATTTGACTAAAAGGTGGTATTACATTACTACAGGGTTTATATGGAAACCTTTTTAGAAGGAAGAAGCTAAGGGTTTTTTTCCTCTCCCATCTGCGACAGACAGCTGTTCACTGCCTGGAATCCCTGACAGCAGACACTTAAAGTAGCACCAAGCTGAAGTAAATAATTTAGAAATTTAATTCCTTTCATTGTACTGACACTGTAAAATTATTTGCAATTTGTTGTATCATGCCACGTTATAAGCCATGTCACAAGACTTAAGACTGGAAGCTACATCTACATTCTGTTTTACCAGAATAGAAAACACAGCTTTTTGCTGAAATATTTCAAAACATTAAAAAACAATCCAAGAGACTTCTCATGTCTGGACAGCAATGGCGCCTACAGCGAGTCCAGATGTTTAAATACTTAGCACAGGTTAGAACTCGAAGTAATCCTGATTCAATTCAAGGTGCATATAAAAAATAGGCCAAGATAGAAAAATAGTTATCTACCTGTAAAAAGATCTGACAGCCTCACAGGCTTCTGCATTTGAACCATTATTAAAAATAACTCCTTGTGCCTTTCTGTTTTTAAACAAAACTTCACCTCCAGGCTCTAGAAGTGCCACTTGGTCACACACCCAGAACCTGTTCCCCCCACCCTACATTTCAGCCAACTCGAGACAGCAGCTCCCAGCCCAGCTTTAGAAACACACACCTCCTCACCACCCCCAAAACCTGTGAGAAAAAAAACTGAGTATTTTATGCAGTTTAATTTTCTTAGTAATTCAGACACACTGCAGCAATTCCAAAAAGCACTATGACTTTTGAGTCAGACCTAAATCTAGATTTTGCATGCAAATGTTTTGGCTTCTGGGTTTTTTCTTCGAAAAGAAAAATACCGACTGGGCCAACATCACCTCTCGGTTTGAACACTTTGAACTCTTCTTTCACCCCCCAGAAATGACATCTTCCTCCATTTAACTTTGGAGAGACAGCTTTGCAGTGAAAGGGAGAATTCCCAAGTGGAAGAGAGCCAGGTCCCGCCTGTTCCCAGGACACACATCCCAGCCCCTGAAGGCAGGCTTGGAGCTCTCAGTGCACCAACCCTACCACGGGAAAAGGCAAGGACAGAGCTCAGGAACGCACCCCTGCCCTTCCAGCAGCCACAAAGAGCCGAGCGCGCGACTCTTACTTCATCCAGCTCCTTTTGACTCCTTGGTTGGGCACCAAGTGACTGTGAGCTGTGCCAGCCCACAGGACGGGGAATGCCAGCCTGGAACAGCAGGGGAACCCCCAGCCCACAGCGCCAGCTGTGTGAGGGGAGCTCAGCACCCAGGACTGCCTGGTGCTGTCACACCAAACCCTCCCCAGCTTTCCAAAACCTGCTCCCATCTCCCAGAGCGCTCCCTGAGTGCCAGGGAAAGCAGCTGAGCACTGCCATGTGCTTGTCCTGCAAGCTTTACAGAAGGTGAGTACAATAAACACAGCTTAACGGCAATTCTAACAGAAAAAACTATTTTCAAGGCCTCTGTCTTTAACAGGACAGTGTTGGCTCTGCCCATTTTAGACAACCTTTAACTTGCACGTGATTTTGTGCTGGGAAAGGGCACTCTGCCCAGCCCATGGAGTGGGGCACAGAGCCTCCTCTGCCACCGTGCCTGCCCCACAAGCAGGAGCAGAGCACTCACCCTTCTCTCGCTGCATGCTCACCATCTTCACTGACAAGTGGTACCAAGGCCATCATAAATTATATTTCAGCTGCATGACTATTTCATTTTTGCCTTCAATATTACAAGACTTTTTCCTGCATCTTGTATTTATATTGGCTCCAACGACACATACCACGTAATTTCCTACAACAACCCAGTCAAGCACCTGGGGAGGTGGACATTGGATTAGTCACCATCTGCCCGTAAAGGGTAAAACAGACTGGTTCAGTGAGTTTCCAAGACAAATGCAGGAGTGTGTGTCGTGGGCAGAATGGCCACTCACAACTTCCCCAACCATAGTTCTGTGCCCAAACCATACAAAGTCTGACCACCACTCTGTGTCTATACAAGTGCTGATGCAGTACAACTGTGGAAGTTGCAATTACAAACAGGTTCGTTGAGTGGTGAAGGTGAGCCCAGCTTCTGAAACGAGGTTCCATGTACTTATTGTTCTCCTCTGCTGAAGATCACCATGAACAACCTCTTTTGCAACAAGAACCTCCAAGAAAAGCAAGTTAGAATGACAAAAACTAAAGCGTAAGTTGGGCTTGTTAAATTCATTTTCCCTAAGGACCCATCTAAGCATTCATTTAGGACAAGTCCCAGATTTTCACTTGCATAATTTCATTTTGAAATCGTCCTGCAATCACTTCCTCTGCTCCTCCAGCCATAGTCCATTTTCTTGCTTTAGATTCAGACTGAATACATTTGATTTCTCCCACCTGCCCCTGCTGTTGGCTGCTGCAGCCACAGGGTTCGGCCAGGTTGGTTGTTGTTGTACATTTTTCATAGCCTTGAGGTCAAATATATTTCATACCACATAAAAGAAGAAAAGATGCTAAAATACTTCCACTAATTAATCCTTTACACATCTAGAATGCTGCAGGTGTTCAGGAAGGGGACTTGTTGGTAACCACCCCCATTTTACAGCTAAGAGAGCAGAGGCAGAGCAGGAGGAAAACCCACGAGGGCATTTCTGGCTCCCACCCCCATTCAAACAAAAATACTCATTTTACTCCGAGTAAACAACAGCTCATTCAATATGCAAAAAAACCTCTTTCAAGCAATTGCAAGAGCCCCCCAGACCAACAGGTAGGAGTGAAAATAGCCCAAGAACACGCTGCAGAAGCCTCAAAATCTGTTATTTTCTCCAGTACAACCTCAACAACTGGAAGAAATGAGAAAAAGCCAGTGTAGACTCAATACTTTCAATGTACATTTCAGTGTTATAGACTGACATAAAACTTTTCAGGCAGATCACAGATGGCAAGTACTGCAAAAAACCCCTGTTTCTTAATATGGGCTTGGGGTTCAAGTTATTCACCTTCATCTGGTTTTCCCCCAACAAAATGAACAGAGAGGAATTTGAAAAGGTATATAAAAACTCACATTGCAATTATGCATCCACCCTCTCTCACAAAATACCTATTTGTCAAGAAACAGAATTCCAGAGGAAGGAGGGGAAAATGAAACGAGCAGAAACATTTTAGACGTCACAGGTGTTAGGAAAGAAAAAGTTTGGTTCTGCTCTGACAATTCCTTCGGGGCGACAGCAGTCACTCACACTCCATCTAGAATCTCACTTCTCACACAAGATGCTCTTTTTCCATCATAACAAAAGTTTCTCACAGCTCCCACTTTTTTAGGTCTCTAAGACTCAGAGCCAGAGGAAACAGGCAGCAACAGTCTTATCTAAAAGCAGTTCCTTCTTTTTTTCTGTTGTTGCTTAACAGAATATGACTGTCACAAAGAATGTCTACAGGAAAAAAATAACAGCGGAAAGAGTTTGACTCAATGTCAAGAGACGTCTCGAATGTAAAAGCTGTAGAAATGCTGCAGAAGTTAAACGGTTGCTTACAGTGATTCACAAAAAATGAACTTTTAAAGGAGACACAGAACTGACAGCAAGACAGTCACAATGTGTCAGGAACTTGCATCACTGGACTTCTAATTGCTACAATATTTCCTATCAAACTACTTCTCCTGCAATAATGCCATAGGCAATCACCATCGGCAGAGCTCTCCCATGTGTGCGAACAGGCAGACAAACAGATGGGCTCAGAAATGCACCGCTCTCCTAACCAGGCATAAATCACACTTCGGAGGGAGGAACACGCTGGGAGGAAAAGATGGTATTTGATAGTTGAGCTCTGCCATGTGCTCCCTGCAGAGCCGTGTGTCACCCTCCGGCGCTGGGGCTCCCACCTCGGGACAGAGCGGCCCCGGGAGCGGGGTACGGCCGGCCAGCGGCCCCGGCACAGCC
>WBMY01018369.1:53015-130300 GCA_013397315.1 Donacobius atricapilla | reverse complement strand
CCGGCTCCCCGGGCCCGGGGTCCCGTCCCGCCGGGCACGCTGGCTCGGAGCGGGACCCCGCGGGTCCGGCCCAGGCGTTCCGCAGCCTGGGGCCTCGATTGCGGCACAGCCCGGCTCCCGCACGGACCGGTTCGAACGGTTCGGCTCCAAAAGCTATCCAGGTTTGGGACACAAAATCCTCAATCCGAAAATTAAGACACGTATGAGTGCTCGACCTAAATTAAATTTGAACTGGAAGTTCAACAGGTTCTTTTTCCCAAGTGAACGTGAATGCGCCAATGAACACAAAGCAAACGAGCGAGGCTCAGCCATGGTCCCTGCGCGGCGGGGCTGGGCACCAAGGCAATTGCTCCTGTACCTGTTGTCAGTTCTGTCCGACTGGTGTGGGATGTTCGCTGGTACGGCTGGAAACTCCCAGCGCTTGCACAGCATGGTGCCAACGCCAGCGAGCCCTAGGGCACCTCACAAATCAGACGCTGGGCCAGCAGAAGCACCTTTGCTGCCATAACCATTTCCACGCAGCCCTTTGCTAGTTAAAATACTACTTTAAAATACGGGTTTTTTCTTTTTAATCACTCCTGCAAGGCAGAGTTGAAGTGCCCGAGCAGTGAGCACGGAGCCAGCCGCAGCAGGAAGGGGAAAAGCTTGGACTAAGGCCGGGTGCCCGCGATGCCGCCGTGCGTCGCCCTGATTTTTCAGCCTTCTCTCCTGTTTCACAGTTTCATGGTTTGGGTTTCTTCTCACGCTTTGGTCTGTAAACACCGGCCAATGTTTTCATAACTTCAAGGTAGTTTTCATTCTTGTTCTTAGAGCTATGGACAGCTGATGGACAGTTGTCCTGACCACTGGGATGGGGAGACGTGTCAGCCTTCTCCCCCAGTCCCTGGCCTTTGTAGAAATACTATATAATGGGGTCAGATCTTTTTAAACAAACTCAGTTCTCAGTTTTATGCTTTCTGATCAAGTGAATGTGTGTGTCTGTGTGTGACAAACATCAGCCGTGCCCAGGCCGCGCTGTCCCCCGTGCTCGCACACCCCAGCCCCGATGCCGGGATCCGCCGGGATGCACCGGGATGCGCCGGGATCCGCCGGGATGCACCGGGATGCGCCGGGATCCGCCGGGATGCACCGGGATGCGCCGGGATCCGCCGGGATGCACCGGGATGCGCCGGGATCCGCCGGGATGCACCGGGATGCGCCGGGATGCGCCGGGCGCGCTCCCCGGAGCACGGAAAGGCCCCGCGCTGCATTCTCGGCCCCACGTTCCCCCAGCGCCGCTTCCAAGGAAAGGCCTGCAGCCCCCGCGGCGTGTTGCTGCTCGGTCCCCTCTGTCTCGGCTGATTGCATCACCTACACCGGAGCTGCGGGGAACCTGCTGCCCCAGACACCTCGGTTCAAAGGTGTCACTTTTTCCAGCAGACTCCACTTACATACTTCAGAATGATCCTGTGTTTTACAGAACCAGAAACATCATGGCAGATCTTTGTGCAAGTGGCTTTTATCCACAGCAAGTCATACTTTCAGGGAAATCTTCTTGCTAAAGCAGTGCCACCTCCAGCTCCAGAGAGACCAGAAACTGCCGTGATGGCTTGGGAAGATTTTAACAGTTCCTTCTGGAAATGTCACTTTGTTTTTGTTAAAAAGCTGTTTACACCCAGCTAATAGAAATTCACTGTGTTCAGTTTGGGTGAACATAAACAAGATCCAGGGGCTTGAGTTTGTGCTACGTTTAAGAGACAGTGAAAGTCGGTTCTCTCTCCTGGAGCATTTCTGATGCCGCAGAGTTTCTCTCCGGGGTGCAGATGCCTGCACAGCTCTGCAATGCTTCTCACTAGAGACAGAGCAATAGACACAACAGATGGAAACTAAGAGGCCACCTGGTTTTAAAGCAAATCATATCATCAATCTATCAGTACAAAATCTGAAACATGAGAAAGTGCTTAGAGAAACAAAATTAATTCATTTTTTTTCCTCCAAACTCAATTTTCCCGAAGTCTGTTGATGTACCATTTGCAAAAATGCACTTCTTTCTCTTAAAATGAGAATGTCAGTGGATTGAGGTAGAAGAACTTAAGTGCTTTACATCAAAACAACAACCAAAAAATATCTATTGTTAGGCCTGCCATAAGTTACCGTCTTTCTATTCAGAAAAGCTGTTTTTAAAAATCTGCCACATTCTTGTGCACAGCTCCAAGATCCAGGTTTTTTATGGCTAAATTAGACAGACCAGACAGAATTAATTTAAATTTTCAACAGCAATTCAGTTAGGAAAGAAAATTAAATTTCCTCAATTAAGTCTTGACAGAAATAGACTTTCGTTCATATCTGTGCTACAGTTCTGTGTGAAATTCTCTTTCAAACAACCTCTGAAGTGAGAACTTTCAGATGTTTACTTTACTTCTGTGTTTCAGAGTCTGTAAGAACAGCCATAGATCAAGGCTCCTGAGGCATAAAAAATGTGGTTTATACACACATATCTAAATATGGTTGCATCATTCACAGATCCCAGCTAACCATTTCACTTGACCAGTTAATTATTTTATACAGTTCAAGGATGGGCTGATGTACACCTTAATCTACAATTCTTAAAATCGCACTGATTCAGTGGTCCGAAGGAATTCTTAGTAGTTACTGCAAGTCTGTAAGGAATGGAGAACTACCTAAATAGAATATTTCAAATTACTTATTTTTTAACCTAAAATACAGAGAAATAGTTTTTTGTGCCTCTAAGGCATTTATAGCCAGTACTCGCAGGGTTGTAGAGCACCCACGGCCTCCTCACTTTAGAGCCCAAGGTTGCAGCACTGACCCTCTGGGAGTGAGGCCACTTCATTATCACTGATCCAACCGAGCCAGGCACAGCAAGGGAGCACGGTAATATCAGGGGCTGAGAACATTAAACCAGGAATATTGCTGTATTACTTGTGGGTATGGAGATTCACGAGTCCGTTTGGGGAAAACTAGAATGATCTTGACCCAAATCTTTAAGGGTTTTAAATCAACATACAGTCAATACGATTGATTTACTTTATTCTGAGAGCTAAATGCAACTGTCGCTGTATCCTCATCCTCATTATCGATAAATTCCTGGCCTTACTGACTTAATATATGCCTATTGACTTATTTATTGTCCATTCCTAATAGCACACAGCGAGCAAACTGCTAGGAGTTATTTTTCAGGGGAGGAAAAGCAACACAAAAAAAACAGCCAACTAAACAAACAAACAACAAAAATCCCCCCACCAAACCCAAAATAACCCTCTTCTTCCAATGTAAATTGTAGAGATTAAGGAGTCAGCCTTCCAGCAGTAGCTGGAGAAACCAGGCTGTGGATTCCTCTTTCCACAGGCAGGGCTGCAGCTCGCTCCATGCAGGCTGAGTTCCACAGAGCGGCTGCAGCCTGCACGCTCCGGCTCAGATTTCCATAAGGTTGGGTCCCAGAGGAAGCATTAATGCTGAAGGAATGCATACCAGCATGGAACGAGGCGAAAAGGCAGCACAAAATCTCTCCAACAGATTGCTCACAGAAACACCTCTTTTGTACCATATTTAAGATCTGTAGATTGATCTCATGAGCATTTGCGCAGCAGTTTAGTCTCAAACTGATAAGCGTGCTCCGAAAGGAGAGAAACAGAATCAAGGGAGATTAAGAAGGTTGGTCTTGGGGAAGATAAGGGACCCGGAGCCACCACGTGACTCGGAGAGCGCTCCAGCCCGGCCGCCTGCGGATCTCATCAGGGAACCAGATGTGACCAGTGGCAGAATATCCTTCCCAGCATGAGATCTGGAGGATGTGATTGCCATCCAGGAAAGGGGAGATGGGAAACTATGATGGGGAAAATGGCCTTTTTTATAGGGTTTAATTGCTTAGAAGAAAGACATGTTTTCTTTTAAAGAAGAAGGGATGCTCGAAAACAGGCTCAGGAAGGTGTCTGGAGGAAGGAGCACAAGGATTTTTCACGTGGACAGAAAACTGAACATTGCTTCCTCTTTTCTGGTGGTTGTGTGTTTGAAATGAAGTGGCAGCAAACAGTGCTCATTCATTTCTTTGGTCAGTTGAAACCAGGGCGGGGCAGTGCAGAGGAGGTGCAAGAGGCCTGTTCTCTTCTCGTAGAGCAGGAAATTGTGTGTTTTCATTCATGAATTTGCTCACTGTCCTGCAGGGAGCTGGGAGAGGTGTTCTGTCCCAGTAGAGGGAACACCTCGGCCTTAGCACACTCTCCCTTGTCTCATCCAGGCAAGCTACACCACCCCATCTTCAGAGAGCGCAGGGCACGAGCTCCACTTTGCCTCACACGGGCTGTGGGGTGGCTTTTCTGCTGCTTTTGGGGAAGGACAAGTGGAAGATGGAGTTTTTCAAGCCCCTGCTCTTGTGGTTGCTGCTCATTTTGGGGCAAGGGGGAGGAGGAAGTTTGCTGTACAGAGCTGGAGCTCTGGGACACGGAGTAAGCTATGTGTCCTGCACACACAGGTAGCCCTCACTGTGCTCTTGAGAGAGAAGGAGCTGTGGATGCCTTGTCTCAGCCCCAGCAAAGGGCTTGGGGATGAAGCCGGTGCCCTCGAATCTGTATTCCAGCAGAGCAGAGAAGCCGTGCCGGGAGCAGCGTGCTGGGGTGAGGCCCCCAGCAGCCTGTGCTGCCCAGCAGATGGGCTGCGTGTTCTCAATCAAGTGCAGTTTTTAAGGTCATGCCTAGATAATGAGCATCACAGCACCCAAGCCTACAGATCATGAATATATGGATGAATATTGACTCACTCATTTTCCTTTCTGCGGCTCCGTCCCTGGAGCTGTCCCTCTGCTCCAGCTGTGCGAGTCTGGAGCTGCCACTGACCACTGGGGTCAGAGCTCACCCTGCCCTTGGTGCTGGCCTTTGGGGCACCTTCATTCAGGTGCCTCCCTCTCACTTCCGTGGGCAGGGTGTGAATGTGGCTCACGGGCTGGAGCCACAGAGCAGCAGGATAACCGCAGAGCCTGGGCTCAGGTGTGAACTCAAACCATATGTTAAGCTGATAGTGAAGATAAACCCTTCTAACTACTTCATTATGGTGTAAGCAAGACACAAGCTTTATTGCTCTGTCTTTCTGTTTTCTTAATGAACTGCCTTAAGTTGATCCCAGTTTATACAGTTTATGTAATTTATATAGTGCCTCTGGTCATTAGTGAGGCTCCAATACCTCCCCATCAGCAGCCAGAGAAGGGGAGAGAAGAAAGAAATAGAGAAAAGAGAAGGAGAAAAGCAATTGAAGCCAGCTTGTGCAGCTCTGGCTCTAACAGTGGTAGGCCCTTCCCCTGTTTTTGCTGACATTCCTCCTGGTGACCCTTTCCAAGTGTTCTGGGCGAGTTTTGCAGGAATGCACAGCTCTGTCTTCGTGAGCTCGGCTTGTTATTCCAAGGGAGCTGGCACAGCTCCCCAGCTTTCACAGCCAGATGTTACAAGGGTGACCCTGCCAGACACTGCAGGCATGCACCTTCCCCTTCCCAGCCCCTTGCATGGGGAATAGTTTCGGAGGAATCTATTCTGGGGTTTACTTTTCTGTTGTGATTTGTTCTCTTCCTTTACTCTGAAGATTGGTGCATAGTGTCAGTGCTGTATCATTTCACAGAGAGGGAAAGTGGGATCAATTTTGCTGTAAACTTTAATGGCAGTGGGACAGATTGGTAACTGAAGCATTTTTGGGTCCTACTCATGAGTCAGGACCCAAGCTGTGCTCGGTGTTCTGCAAAAAAGCACAGGACAAAAGGAGACTCCTGCCCAGAGAAAGCTGCAGGTGGTTTTACATTGCAGACTAATCATATGGATCCACAGAGACAAAAGAATGCAAATGAAAAATGAGGCACTACTGCTAGCAGAACACACAGGGATCACACAACATCGGCAGCTCTTCTTTCCATCTTTTCTTTGCCTGTCCCAGGTATTCCTGTAGCTTGTGGACAGCTCTGGGGATGCACCCGCCGAGGTGCAGAGCCAGGGCCCTCTGGCAGAGCAGCAATACATCCCTGCACACTGACTGCCAGCATGGCACCTTTGGATCAGAACCCCGTGTCCTCTGTGCAATGGGACAGCCCACAACTGTTTCAACCTCCAACCTTCTTTCTCTTCTATGGCTGTTCGTAGTTTTGAACTATAAATTCTGTGAGACAAAAACTTTATCCATTGCAGGAGCACATTGGATTACTGACCACTGCTTTGCTTTCCAAGAGCTACTGCACTGCAAATATAGTATGTCTCAGCACTAAGGACTTGTCACTTCACTTAATTCATCAAGATGTCAAATGGAGATTGCACTTTACCTCAAAATGAGCTGGGGTGGAGGTGGAAATAATGTCATTTAAATTTAATACCATCATATGATGGTAACATTCAAACAAATTTAACCTTTAAAATAGTATTTTGAAAGGAAGTTAAAATAATTGCAGAGCATAGTTCTTAAAGTTGAAGTGCTTTCTGTTCCTGCACTGAAAGGTGCTGCAGAAACGCAGAGCATTATGTTTATTTATTAATAATCCCACAAAGAAGTTTTCATGATCACCACTGGGGACTGTCTGACAGGTGACACAGGCAACCCTCTGCCAGGAGTGACATCTCTCCCCTACAATTTACATTCTTTAAATGATTTGCGATCAAATTACTTACAGTACAAATTAGTTTCTCCCCTCACTGTTCACTCTCACAGCACCATATTCAACCGTTTGTTCCACAGGGCCATAAAAATAATAATATGGAAAGTCAGTGCCTCTGCTTCCAACATGGAAACAGTGCATTGGCCAGGAGATCGATTCCTGCACTCATTTTCTCAGGCACTGGGATTTGCATCTGGGGGAGATGCAGGTCATTGGCTGGAAAAGAGCATCCTGGGTTCACATTCTGATTGCACAACCAGATAAACAAACCAAGTGTCCCAATTAGAGGGAAGAAAATAATCAGCATTCGGTGGTACAGGAACAGAGCAGACTAAGGAACAGCTTTGGAACAGCCAAAGAACAAACCCCAGGCATTTACTGGGTGTTAGGGAGACTGTAACAATCAGTGGCAGGGAAATGGTTAATTAATGGTTAATATATTAAAGGTGCAAAGGGTCTCCTGACCCCTGCCACTGTCAGTTCTGTCAATGGGCCAACAGACACCAGCGGAATAATTATGGCCTATATTTAGATTATGGATGCATCGGACAGGGTGAAGGTTGAACATGGGGAACATGGTTGTTTGCAGTTCATTAGTGATAGGAGCAGCCAAGGGTGGGAGGAGGGCACTGAACTGGATTCATCCCACCTGGAGTACTTGTGCTGAGCTGCATAATGTCAGGGAAAGAGATCTGATTAGATGGGGAAACAAAAGCACTAAACAACTGC
The DNA here is from genome assembly GCA_013397315.1 of Donacobius atricapilla. NCBI lineage: Eukaryota > Metazoa > Chordata > Aves > Passeriformes > Mimidae > Donacobius > Donacobius atricapilla. The sequence continues at coordinate 122,949 of WBMY01018369.1, read as the reverse complement.
GCTCAGCCTGTCACACCCAGCAAGCCCACGGAAGGAAGGAAGGAAAGAGCAGAGAAAGCAAGAGCAGGCTCTGGCTCTCAGCCATGCTGTTCCTGCAGCAAGGAATGAGCTGGGACACGGGCTGGAAAGGCAGAGCCGGGAGCTCTGTGCGTGTGCTTGTGCCGTTGCTTGCACACGCCTGTGCCACACAGAGGAGCACAAGGAGTGGTCCCCAGCTGTGCCCTGTGCATCCTGTACCCGCCCCAGCCCGTGTCCCTGCCAGTGGCGAGGGGGCTCTGGGCTGCTCTCCACGCTGCAGAGGCGGGTGCACGGCAGTGAGACGTGCAAGGACTGGGATCACAAAGGCCTTGGGGTGCTGCTGCACAGGTCTCCAGCTACTGATGGGTCGACACAACTATTGCTAAATGGCAAGTCAGGTAAAGAACAGGCTGCAGGGAATGTAAAATGGAAACCAGATGCAACAGCATCACATTAATTCTTCAGTGCAGACTACAAATGACTGACAGTTTCCTATCATACTGACTACACTGGGCCCCAGTCAAACGGCTGGCAAAGTTTCTTTCGAGACACTGGGGATAATGAATTCAGAAGTTTCTGAACAGCTGCCTTTCATGGATCATTTGGAATTTGCGATGCAAATATGAAAAATCCATGTTAAATGCCCTCAACTAATTGAGTGGAGAACAGCGAATACAAAAGAATAGATCGCTGACCTTGGTAAAAACAGCACAAAAGCCTTAATCTGCCCAGAGAGACCAAGAAGGGAACTGAAGAGTAGCAGAAAGCAGAAGCTTGTATACTCTCCCTCAAGTTCCTAATTCTGCTTGCCAAGAGATAAATACAGACTTTCCTTTTGGGAGCATACAACAGCACCTACCTCCCTTCCCTACAACCCACGGCAGTGGAGAGGGAGCGGCTGGGAACTGGGGTTCTGACAAACTGCCAGTGTCAAACTCGACAATTCAAGGCAGAATCTGACACGGGGGGAGAAGAGACAACTGTTAAAGGGTAGCTGTTAGGAAAGGTGGGGACGTGGGTTTTAACAGTTGAGGAGGCACAAGATAAAAGGAGAAGAAAGGCAGGGCTGGGTGCGAGGGGGGCGGGTGAAAAGCGGGACAGCTCAGACCCCTGCGCTCACAACACTGCTGCTCACAGGCACGGGTGACATGGAAAACACAACACCGGCAAAACTGAAAACAAGGCACAACTGTGACTTTCTAGGATAGCGTGTAGAGCTGTTCACCTTGGAAAAACAAATTCATGTTCCCTACCTGTATCCTGTAAATCCCTAACACTTTTCCCTAGCTAGGTATATGCTCCAAAGGTATGAATTGCTGACCATCAGCTGCCTGGATAAGGGGCTGTTTCTGCTGAGCAGGCTGGACAGATAAGACATTGCTCTCCCAAGGCTCCCTGTATGGAAAACAGCAGCAAGGTCCAGTGAGCGAGCAAGGCTCCCCAGTTGTAGTTTTCCAAAATTGGAACATCATGTCCGCTGGGCTGCACATACCAGCTCTGGTCCTGTCAGCTGTTTCCCACTTTATCATCGTGCTCCTTCAAGGGAGACCAGATAACTGCTCTCGTGTTGCTGCAGGCACCGCCACACCTTTCCCAGGTTGTGCCTGTGAGGAGCAGCAGAACAGAAACACTGGAGACAGAAGAGGCCAATCTATTATTTATACTCAGCAGCTCCCCTTGGGCCTGAACAAGCAAAAAGCTCTCTTTAAAGGCTTATAGTTCTTGGTCAGGTTCCAAGAGAGACAAAGGGATGTTGTAAAAAGAGTTTCATATGAGCTTGGTAAAACACTCTCCTAGGGAAGAGGCAGCAGGTTTCCTTTGTGTGGGGAGGCAGGAGGTAGACGATTTTGTTTAAATTTACATTCACAATGAAGGATTTTCCTGTGTGTTTCAATGGCCCTCATTCAAATTTACATTTCTTTGAGCAATTTTCTGCATTTGTAGGGTTTCTGTGCCATTTCTAAAGCAGCAGCCCTGTTTCATGCCCTCTTTAAGTCTGTAACACGCAGGAAGTTGAAAGTGCTGACTCAGGCCTCTGGAGAGCCCGTGAAGCATCGCTGTCCTCGCTGTTTGCAGTTCTCAGATGTGAATAACCACAGAACAAAAATGGTTTGGTGCCCTTGGCTCAAATGCTGGGCAGATATGGGGCTTTCTTTTGAACCGGAAGGAAACAGGGAGGTACCACAGGGGTGCCACTGCTGCTGAAGGAAGAGCAGAGACAACTGAAGCAATCGAGAATCGGGCCGAAAGCGGCCTTGCAGTCAGGTGTTGTGCTGGAGGCCTGGGAAAACACTTGGAATGTGCTTTTACTCCACTAGTTTCAGCCAAGATTTAAATGCCCAGAAAGGATCTGGAAGGTTGCCAAGACAACAGCGTTTTTGAAAACCGCAATGTTCAGGTTTGGGTGGGGATAAGGAACATGTTCAAGTCATTCTGCAGTATCTGGAGTCACAAGCCAGCAAGAGAGCACATGCGGTCGGTAATGCCCAGCAGGAACCGGCGCAGCCGGCACAAAGTTCTATTATTCCTTCTACTCTGCACAAACCACATGTTTTTCATTAGGTCCAAATTGTAAAAGAAAATATATACATATTAAACCAAATACCAGAGTTGTGTGAACGTGTGTTTGGCAGTTTGCGTTCAGGTTACAAATGCTCACAGTGTATTTTACAAAAACGCTGTTTTACAAGGTTGCGATCCACAGTCAATAATGTGAGACGTGCCATACTCTCAACCATCATTTTGGCCCACACTTCCTCAAAAAGCAAATAAACAAAGAAAACGAAATCATGCTGCACTTCAACAGCTCGGTTGGTTGGGTAGATTAGTGCCTCGGAACAAAAGAGTTCATGGATCAGAGACCCTCTTCGGTTTCCTGAATGTTTTAAGCCTGGCTTCCTAAGGACACAAGACTCCTGCATTCACACCATCCATCTGTCATCTCCCCCACCTCCTCCACCCCCATCTTTTTAGCTCACTGGCCAATTTTAAATAATTTTATGTAATTTGGCAGGCAGTTGAAGGAGGCTCCAACACCGAATTCAGTTTGCCAAAGTTTGTGAAAGACCAGTGGAGTAGAAAGCGATGAGCTGAGTGTCCGCGCTGAGCCCTGCGGGCCGGCCGCGCACGGCTGGGGGGGCACGGTGCAGCCCAGGGCACAGGGCACAGGGCACAGGGGGCCCGTGGTGCCCGCCAGGGCGGTGTCACACGCAATGCCAGGGCGCTTGGCACCGGCACACCGCCGCGTTTGGGTGGGACATGCTGCGGCCCTTCCTCGGAGCGTGCCGCTCCCTGGCATTGTGCACGGCCTGGATTTCACCGGTGAGAAAGCGCTGAGAACAAGCAGCAACTGTTGAGCAGCAATGTAAGTGAAGGTGGTGTTTATGCCATAAAAGCATGCTGTGCTGGTGAGACATGTAGGGAAGGAAGCAGGATCTGGGAAGCAATTGTTTTATGAGGGACTGACTTTAAAATGACTCATTTAGCACAGAGCAGCAATTGTGACTTTATTAAAAATCACCATGTTCTGGAGCGCTCTCCTTGCCTTGGTTACATGTGCTGCCAACTTCAGCTTCATCAGAAAACAGGTCTTGCTGAATTCCCATGGAAAAGTCCTGGAGTGGGTCCCAGCTCTGTCTCCCTGTGCGGGGATGCTGCTGGCACCCCTAGAGCGGCGCAGCGGGGCCGAGCCTGGTCCTGCCCCGCCGCAATCACATCTCCTGCTGCTTTTGTAACAGCTTCCTGTTGTTATTTCTGTTCCTCTGCATTCTTTAGGTACATTTTGTGCAGTGCTCAGACACTTCAGAGTTCTGGTATTAAATTAAGCAAAAAAAGCTCACTTGGGATAAAAATGAGACTTCTCGCAGTTTCACGATTTCAAACTGTAGCCCCTTCCCCGCCACTGCCAGCAGCTGCAGCACACACCAGAGCAGGATGCTCAGAGAATACAGGGAAAGCAAGTGTGGGAGAAACAGGACTTCTTGTAGTTAAGTTTCCACAGCCTTTAAGAGGATCCAACAAATTCCAATATAAAACAGACTGCTTCACAGTTTAAGTGTATGGACTTTACATGGCCAATAGAACTCTGCATCAAACTGCTTTCTTCTCTCCCTTCCCCCCAAAACAGGTTTTGGGGATGGAAATACTGATCTAAACTAAATCCCAGGAGCCTGACAATCCTTCTGCAGAACTTCCCTGAGACTCTGGGATGTTGCCAGCTTCAGGCGATGGAAAGGAAGATTGCCAGGTCACAGGGCATGCCACAGATGGGATTTGACTTCTGAGCAGTCATTTAACTTAGGCCTGGAACAAGATTTATGAGACTCTATCTGAAATCACAGAGAAAGAAAAAGATAGAGGGCTGGGGGGACAAGGCAGGGAGATGTGAATTCAGATGAGACGAACTCCATCTGAAGTGTGCAGAAGATTCCTGCGAGGCTTCTAGTTTCCATCTCTGTTTTACAGATTGGGAAACTAATGCTTCAAGTAAAAAATCCATGCTAGCAGAGAGAACATTAGCAGAGGGAGCACTAAGGACAGGCAAGTCCTGCCACCCAGCTTTATGGTCTGAGCCTCCTCCTCCACACAGCCCCCGAGCAGGGAGGATGGGGCAAAAAGGAAGGAATTTTGTGTTCTTTTCTGCTTGTACCAAACAAGGCCTCCACAGCTGGAGATGCACCACGGGGTTGCACATTAGGCAGGAGAGGTCCCACCAACAGCCACAGAGAAGCTTCCCCAGCACAATCCCTTCTTGCATTTGAGGCCTCGGCTCAGTGGGAGGGACGGGTATGTCAGACCTGGGACAGTTTCACCAGCTACCTCTAAGGCATTGTGCAGCACCTCACCCAGAACAGGCTGGTCTTCCCAAGTGCTTGCCATTTTCTCTCTTTGGTCTCCTCCCCTCTCAAACCAAACCAAACCAAGAAACAAAACTGTTTCCCCACAGGCTGCAGACATAAGTGCAGGCGCAGGCTGCACAAAGCTGATGAGTGCAGATCCCAGCTCCCTGCACACCCACCTAGGAGATGCCCAGCCCTTTGAAGAGTGAAAATTAAACAAGAAGGAGCACAAGTGGGTGCACCGGCAGGAGCTGGTGGCTGCTCCTGCTCCAGTGGTGCTGGCGGCAGGACCCTGCTCCAGGATGCCACGCTCACTTCACAGTGAAGTCTTTCCCTGAACCACTTAGAAGTACAAGTTAAACCTCAGCCCTCGTAGCCCGGCAGTGCAGCTGCTCATTGCTGTCCCCATATTACAGCTGTACAAACCAGGGTGCTGAGCAGAAGTGGGAACTTGTCTGTGCAGATGATGAGGTTTGTCAGGGCAAAGACGTGGGGTGGCTGTGCCCACCCCGCTGTGCTGCTCCCTTCCCTGTCAGCTGTGGCCCCTGGGGTTCCAAAGCTCAGCCAAGGAACGCAGTTCCCTCCTTCTGTTAGTGGCAGTGACTGGTCACCATGGCAAATTTAATGTAGGGGGAGGAAATTAAAATGGCTCCTTTCCATTTTGGAATAGCAGGAGCCAGGTGAGACTCAAATTAGGCCAGGGGTAGCAACGTGCCACCACCTGCCCAGTGAACAGCACAGCTCACGGGTGCTTTCCACACCAGGACCCACAGAGCTCCCCACGGGAGAGATGCCTGAGCCAGGAGCAGCTGTGGATGGAGCCAGGGACCAAAACCTCATCTCCTATCTCACTTCAGATCCCTGTGAAGTCCTGTACCTCACCCCGTCCCACAGGGAAACCACCTAAGAGCAGCTTTACAGAGGAGTCCTGGCAGCGATGTGTCTTAATCACTGCAAAGCTCTGAAAGTCAGTGGGAGGAGAAACATGTTCCTACAGCTTCAGATGGTGCTTTCCAGAAGCATCTCTCACTTTGCTGCTGGCAGCTTAGATTCCTATTATTTTGCCTGTCTGGCACATCTGGAGAGGAGGGGAAGCTGCCTCCTTCCCCTGCCCTTGACCGGCCGCGCTGCTGCCAAGCCCTGCACGCCACTGCAGTGACCAGAGGGACAAGGGGCTCTCACTGCCCTTGCAGAGACCCAACTCCACGTCTGAGGGGTTCAGCTGCCCTCCCTGCCCTCCCAAGGGTCACCTTTCCCCACTCCTCAGCCACCAGCCTGACAGGTCATACTGAAACTTGGCAAAGTTTACTGCACCCTGGAGCATCTCTCCCACAGCCCAGGCTGCCAGGGACATTTTTCTGCTCCTCAACATTCCCGGTCATGTCCCACAGAGCTCGGCTGTTGTGATGCTCCCTATTCAGAGACTGTGAGTATGTGAACCCCAGGAACAAAGACACAACACCCACACCCACATGCCGGTTCCTGGATTGAGACAGAATCTATTAGATCCTGCAGCCAAGAGGAGACGGGCGCTGAAATTCCCCGGAACGCCACACATGAGCCACTTAACAGGAACGGAGCAGCGCTCCATGCCCTTGAGCCAGGTTGGGAGATCCAGTTACCCACGGCATAGATTCCCCTTGGCCGGCCTGCGCAGAGGGCAGGACCCTGCTCCTTGCTTCTTGCTGGGAGCAGCTGGTAACGGTGGAAGTTAACCCTTTCCTCCACGTGCCACCAGTGTCACCTCTGCCGCCGGCGGAGCACCGACGGCTGGGGCTGTCCGGGAGCTCTGGGGCTCCCCGGGTGCCCCAGGCTGGGACTCCCCGGGTGCCCCGGGCTGGGACTCCCCGGGGCTGCAGGCTGGGACTGTCCGGGGCTGCAGGCTGGGGCAGCCCCGGTGCCGTGCCAGCCGAGCACAGCCCCTCGGCAGCGCTCCTGCCCGGGCAGCGCTCCGCACCTCGCCTGCGCTGCCTTTACTCACCGGGAGATGCTGGAGGGCGGCGGGGCTGCGGAGCTCTCCCTGCCGCTGGCTGCCAAGCAGGGCAGGGCTGCGAGGGAGGGCACGAACGGAGCCGGGAGCCGGGGCTGCTCACCCCCGCCCCGAGCACATCCAGCCCCGGCGTCACAGCTGCTGCCAAGGGGCCACAAAACTCTCGGTGCAAACAAGTGGGACTCAGAGCCCAGCCCCAAGGGCCAGCACAAAGCCCGGCTGGAGCTGCAGCCCGTGCGGTGGCGGCACGCAGAGCCCCGAGCTCAGAGCAGCTGCCTCTCTCCTCAGGGAGCTGAGCCGGAGCTCTGGCCAACGCGCCTGATTTCCCTCTCATTTATTTCAGATTTTCAGCAAGACATTTCCACAGCTACTCCCGATTTACACCAGTGGGAATAAGCGATGGTCCAGGCCCCTCCTCCCAGAAGCCTGGCCGGGGTTCCTCAGATTTCTTCCTTTACAGAAAGCATCGAGGGTCCATTTTTTCCTGGTTAAATCATCAGATTTTTTTTGCTTCCCTTTCGAGAGGAATTCTTTCTTTCTTTTGAATTAATTTTGCTCAGTTCCAGCGCTGACCCATGTTTATGAAAGGGTCTTATGAGCTGTAATGTTAACTAGCCTCAGTTTGCTGATTCAGCAGCAGAGTAAATAGGTAATTACACTCTGCCATATGTGTCTCTAATTCCAAATAGGTGGTGTCCAAAAGGCACTGTGCATTACCAGTGGATGACTGGAGTTGGGACTGTAAAAATGAGTAAATTGGTCCCCAAGGCCAGAAAAAGCTCTGTCAAATCCCACTGTTTATATCATACTGAGTGGCTGACTTGTGGTTATTTTGTAATTTAATACTGCTAAATGTCAACGGGAAATCCTTTCAACTGCAGTTTGATACCTAGTGACAGAAAATCATTCAAGACTTAGACAAAGCAGCAAGCTCAGAGAGGAGCATTTTTTTCTTTTAATCTTTGCATAAAGAGTGATCCTGCAGCAGCTGCCCTGCCCCGGGGGGCCAGGGCAGACAAACTGCTGTCCCCAAAGATGCCCCTGTCCTCTGCTGTGTCCGTGGCAGTGCGTGCCAGACGCTGGGCAGGGCTGCCTGTGCCCCTGCCTGGAGCAGCAGTCTGGGCTCTGTGCTCCCAGTGCCTTCCCAGTCAAGCCCAGCTAGACAAGTTTCTTTAGTCCTTGTCTTGCAAAGCCCAGTCTGTGAGCCCAACTCTCCTGCCTGCATGTTTGCTTTTAAAAAAACAGAAAACCCAGAATTGCCGCATTGTCCAAATACTTTCTGTAAACAAATCCAAACACTCGAGGGCTGCTCAAGCTCTGCTGGTGAAGAAGCTGCAGAGGAGATTGCAAATGACTTTCAGTGTGCCTCCTTCATGCCGAGCTGAGTCTCACAGGCTGTGTTATTTAAATGTCCAAAGTCTCCCAAAGCAGCCTGCTGCACTCATTCACGGTGCTGTCCTGGCCCAGGGAGCTCTCTGAAGTGAAACAGCAAACTGGAGTCACCTATTCCGGTGCTTCCAGCTGCTGGTCACCTCCTCAGTCAGGGACAGACATCTTTTCCCTGGGACCAGAGCATCACAGTGGCACTTTGGCAAGGAGGAAGGGACTCGGCTCAGAGCTGGCTGGGCACACCCCAGGGGCACCTGCCATCAGCTCTGCGCTTTGGCAGCACTTTGTGCCATGAGGGAGCACCAGCTTGTGGCACACACGGCCTGGGGGATTCTGACACAGCCCAGACATGCACGTAAAGAGTTCTCTTCTTCCCAACGTGTCAGCATGGAGCTCTGCTCAGCCCAGGCTCAGGCTGTGTGCCCGCTGCTCTTTGTGCTGGGCAGCAGCACCATGTTTCCCAGAGCTGCTGTCCAAGCAGGGTCTAACCCACCTGATCTGCTCTGCTCTGCTCAGTCTGTCTGCTGCAGATCCCTCCTCTCTGGGGGCTGAGCAGAGTAATTAGAGGGCTGAGAGCTGGACAAAGCCTGTCTGGTGGATGGCTAATTTACAAATGCTCAGACTGTCCACAGTCCTAAGCCGAAGAGGAAGCTTAATTAGAGGCACAGGAGAAATTCATCTGGGAGAAAATTAAGGCAGAGAGAAGCCCCACCCCATCAGAGGCAGAAGGACTCCTTCAGTGCAGCCTGCTCCTTCAGGGAATCCTGCTGGCATGGGGCAGGGACCAGGGTTTTGCTTGGAAGCAAAGGGCAAGTGGTGCCCTGTGCCTAAAAGCAAAAAGGGCACTGCCATTGCTCATTGAGTCTCACTCCCTCCTGCTCTGGGAAGCTCTGACAGGCTGCACTGTTCAGCTCAAGCATCTCTCCAGGGCTGCGGGGCCTGGCCTTATGTTGGCAATTCCAGCTCAGGCTAATGGGGTCTGCGGGGAAGCTGTTTCACACTCAATTCTGCTGTTCGACACTGCTGGCTGCAAAGTGGGGAGACCTGCACAAGCTGCTCTGGCAATATGTTTGCATAGATCCCACAGGATCCTCAGTGACCCCTTAGGATCCAGTCTGCTTCCTCAGCGCTAGAAAACGAGTGAACAGCTCAAACCTTTCTGTGCCAGGCCGGGGTACAGCAGTGCCACACGGCAGGAGCTGCCTGGCTCTGCATCACATCAGGGCAACAGACACAATTCAGCCCAGGCTAGAGCCTGTCACAGCACCAGGAGTGCCAGCAGCTCCTGTCAGTGCCAGCATCTGGGGCTGTGCCAGTAGTTCCCCAAAAATCTGGGGAAGCGCTGTGATCTTGGAAACCGTGTTCTTCTCCCACTGTCTCCTGTCCCAGTCAGGGGGATGCAGCTATTTGGTGGCTGGGGCAGCCAAAGGCTGGGGCACGGAGTCCATGATCTGCTCCAGCCATTAGCTCTGGGGCTTTAAGCAAATACTTTTTGGCCTAACTTCTTGCATGCACCTGACAGAGACAGAATCCAACGTTTAATGCATTCCTGCTCTCTACTTCCCACTTTGTGGTGCTATCTCAGCCCTTCCCAGGACAGCGTGTGTCTGCAACAGTGCATGTGACGCATGCCGAGATCTGCAGGTGAAAGAAACAGGACAATGCAACAAAACGATCTCTGTGCTAGCCCAGCGTGCGGAAGCTGGTGTCATCGTTAACAATGATTGGAGTGCTATAACATCGGTTCCGTGTGCTAAGCACTGCCTCTCCCAGGCTCCCCGCTGAAAAGCAGCTCTTTGGGAGCCCTTGGGCACCTCCCAGGTAGATCAGGTGCTCAGGGCAGGACTGGCTACAGCACAACCCACCACCAGCTTCTGCTGCTGCCTGAAGCCAGAGAGGCACAGAAGAAGCAAGGGATGTCTCTAGCCACTGGGAATTACAATTCACGTGTTCCTTCTTCCCTCATGGCCTCATTTGGCCCCAACCCCAAATTCCACAGCACCCACACTGTGCTGCATCTCCACGCTTTGCCCTGCCCGAGGCTGTTGTGCGCTGCATGTCCGCAGCCTCTGTGAGTGGAGATAAGGCTGGGGAGCTGGGATTGGATATGCAGGGGATTTCCCAGCTTGTTCCATATCATAGATTTCTACTTTTGGGGATGAACGTGGAGGGGAAAATCTGGTTTGCACACCAGTCGCTGTAAAGCACGGCAGCTGCTCTGTATAGCGGGAACAGCTTCACTCTGCTGGTCCCAAAGCCAAGGTACCTCCTGAGCTGCAAACCCCTAAGGCTTCCTACAGCCAGATCCAGCCCTCTGGGGTGCTGAGGGGACCTGGGACCTGGCAGTGTAGCTTCCCTCTGTTCTAAAAATTTACAGCTAAAGACACCCAGCCCTGGTTTGTTTGATGAGGGCTCTGGGATGGCCGTATCTCCTAAGCGAGGTCCGTTTTTTCCTTGCATCCTTGGGCCTTTCACAAGGCACTGCTGGCTGATGCCTTTGGGGACCAAATGCCAGGAAGGGGCTGCCTGGGCACAGAGTGGCACTGGGTCCTTCACACTGAGCATGGCTACAAAGGGGCAGAGGGAACAGGCGAAGAACAGCTTTGACAGAGCATGACTGACCAAGACAGTCATTTGAGGAAAAACTGGGATACCTGCCCTGGCCTAGGAAGTACCAGGAAGCTCCAGGGACAAGGAGACATGAACTCCAGAGCTGCAGGGCCCGTGGAAACAGGGACGTCCTCTCTGCCCTGGGTAAAAGGTGTCTCGGGGGGAGGCCCTGGGGAGGGGACATGGGACATGCGGCTGTGCTTTGGCAGGCCAGATCTGCCCTGTCACCCCAGCCTGAAGTGACACCTGCCAAGCCCTTCCCCTCGGCTGGGAGAGATTAAAGGATGGAGTGGCTGGCAGTTAAGGCTCAGTTCATTAGAAAGAGTCCTGTTAATTGGGTATTAACTGGCCTCTGCTGGGGATCAGGGACACATGGGCTGGGAATACAGGAGCCACAGTGTGATGCTTGTCAGACATTTGAACTTTGGCAGGCTGGTGTAGCTGGCATGGGGAGGGCAGCCCAGCCCTCAGCTGGCATGTCAGGCCATGCCCCTCGGAGATTCACGGCTCCTATTGTCTTGGCCAGACTAATCCCTCTTACTGGGATGCTGGTCTGGTGTTTCCTCCCCATCCCAGATTGTCTATCACACCTCTTGGGCTTTTCTCAGTTTAAAAATACATGTTTAGGGCTTAATCTGTGCTGCTTTCGGGCACAAAGACCAGGCTGGTCCTGAGATCACCTGACGTTAAGACCTGAAACAAAGCCCTTAGGGCAGAGTCCTCATACTCTGGCACTAAAGTCTCAATTCCTGTCGCCTGGAAACATAACAGGATTGTCTCCGTTTAGTGGGATTATGTCTGAAAAAGCCTTTTGTTACTGCCACTCTCTGCTCCAGGGTTGACAGCTGAATCAAACCAGATGGGAGTCCCACGGTCAGAAGGAGGAAATGGCGCAGGGCTCCTGGCCCTGACACGGCTTGACCTTGGACAAGCCCCTCCACTGCCCTACCCTCACCCTCTCCTCCCCGGGGCAGGGCGAGGAAAGGCCCTCAGGGCTCAAACGCCTTTTGCTGCGAGCCGTGAGCAGCTCGAGTAGGGCAGGGGCTCCTGTGCCCCGCGTCCCTCCCTGAGCCCGGAGCAGCCTGCCGGGCCAGGGCAGGGCAGGGCAGGGCAGGGCACAGCGCAGGGTGCGCTCCCGGCGGCGCGGCCATCCCAGCCCGGGGCGCTTGGGGGGCCGGGCAGCGCCCGGAGCCCACCCAAAGCGGCTCCCGGCCAGGATTCCGGGCTGCTGTGTCCATCCCCAGGGCACTCAGGGAGCCGGGCAGCACCCAGAGCCCACAGCAAAGAGCGGCTCCCGGCCAGGATTCCTGGCTGTTGTGTCCATCCCCGGGGCGCTCGGGGGGCCGGGCAGCACCCAGAGCCCGCGGCAAAGAGCCCAGCCAGGATTCCTGGCTGCTGTGTCCATCCCCGGGGCGCTAGGGAGCCGGGCAGCGCCCAGGGCCCACCCAAAGCGGCTCCCGGCCAGGATTCCTGGCTGCTGTGTCCATCCCCAGGGCGCTAGGGAGCCGGGCAGCGCCCAGGGCCCACAGCAAAGAGCGGCTCCCAGCCAGGATTCCGGGCTGCTGTGTCCAGCTCCGGGGCGCTCAGGGAGCCGGGCAGCGCCCGGAGCCCACGGCAAAGAGCCCAGCCAGGATTCCGGGCTGCCGTGTCCAGCCCCAGCGATGCCCTCCCACTAGCGCTGCTGGCCGGGTCCCTGCGTCCTGGGGGCTGCTGATCGAACTGCCCAGCCCCAGCGCAGCCCGAGCAGCGCCCGGGGAGGAGGAGGAGGGCGCTCAGGGGCCTCCCAGCACCGAGCTGCACCCAGCCCACTCCCCCTGACACCTCCAGAGCTGCAGCACTGACGGAAGCCTCTCTACCTCTAAGGCATGAGATATGCTATACACAGCAAGAAGGTTTGCCTAATTAACTCCGATTGTATATGACATTGTCATGTTGATTTACTAAATATACGCGGGAAATCTCTTTATTTCACCAGCTGATTGGTGACATAATCTGGGTCTGTAAGGAGCAGCCTTGACACCAATTCCCTCTGGTTATGTTACCTGTCTTTTCCACCTGCAATCGCATCAATGAAGCCCACAAGGAACTTCAATAACTAATTTATTCATTTTGCTTCTGATTTATAGTAAAAAGGAAAGGATGTCAGGATACACTTGTCTAGAATGACAATCAAGCCCAGAACCCTTCCAAGCTCTCGCCTTCTCAAGAAGTAGAAGGCTTCACCTTAGCAGCATGTGCACCGTGCTGATCGCAATTACCAACACTTCTGTGTTACTGCAGACTCTCACCAGCTGGGAGAAAGTTTGCAGGTAACACAAGCCTGGAAAAGTCAATTACCTTGTTCCCTTATCTGCTAAAGGTATCAAAGTCATCCCTGACTGACACATGGCATGTTCAACGCCATGCTCCTCATGTCCCCAATTGCCCCAGAACAGTTCTCCAGGTTTACCAGGCTGTGCTGGGATCCTGCTTTTGTACAGCGCTGTAGTGTCCACAGAGCCCTGGGACAACTTGTATGAGCAGCAGGCACAGGGAGAAGACTCAGGTTGATGCAAAAGGATCCACAACTGTCCATGGATGAGTCCCAGTAAACTGCAGTATGGGTCAAGGACTTCCTCTTTATTCAACCTTATTTGCAGCAAAGTACAGATGTCCAGTCAGTATTTGCTATGCAAAGAAAATGGACTCCAAAACAGCTCCACAATCTCATACTAAAGCCTCTCCCCTCTCATGCAACTTGGGAAATTTTCAGAAGTTTGTATTGGCAGGAAACTGTTTCCAGTATCTGACCATGTGCCAGGAGGTCAAGGCTTTCCTCCCCAGATGGAGAGCGGAGGAATAATTACTGCTCTCCTCTTTGGAGGCCTCAATGAAATCTCTTTCCGAAAGAGAATACAGATCCTGGTGATGTTCTGAGAGGCAGCAGTTGTTAGCGAGTGGTGCCTGCAGAGCACTGCTGAGACTGCCAAATGCCCAAGTTTGCCCTAACAGGGCTGGTCTGTGCACTGTGCAGCTCCTGCAGAACCTGATGTGAACTTTTCCAGGCTAAGAGTGAGCAGGAGCCACGTTCCCTGCTCTCAGCACAGCAGTGGAAGGAGCATTGCTGTGCACCATTCATCCCACCCTGGCTCAGCACATCCCGGGCTGCTACAGTGGCATTTCCCATTTCCCACAACTCTGCTTTGATTTGTTTCCCACACTGGGAGGTGTTTTTAAGGCTTAGTCCACAATGAAGCAGTACTTCTTGGGGGCTGGCAAGGTCAGTGGCCTTACACTGGCAGAGGTACCCTGGGAGACCAAGAATGCCTCCTTCAGCAGTTCTCTGAGCTGCTCCAATTTCTGCCTGGAACAAGTGAAGTTACAGACCAAAGCCACTTCCTCCCACACACAGTCCTCATCAATGCAGCACTCCTGATCACAGTGAAACCAGAGCCTCATTTGGCAGAGCAATCAGGGGAGCAGGGTTAGCTGCTCAAGGGGATGTGCAGATACTGTGCATCAGGCGCGGAGCCCAGCTCAGCAGCAGGGAAAGCGGGGGACAGGGAACACGCAACTCCATTGGAGGAGAGCCTAGTTAAGACCCGTCTGTGTCAGCCCAAAGCTTAATCTGGATTGATGCAAACTGCAGAAAGTATCATTAGAGACTGTCTGGGGAAGTCACAGAGCTTCTCTGCTCCCTCCTTGTCTTCCGCAATAATAGAGATATTTCTGTTTACAAAGGTGGACTTGATCCTCAGAATTTCCTCTGTAGATCTCTAGTATTTGCATGTGTCACCCTGTTTTCCCCGGCTCATTAATCACTCCCTGTGCTTGTCAAAGTGGAGCAGCGCCTGCTGCGCTCCCACAACCTGCTGGAGGGGCCCCAGGCTGTGTGTGCTGCTGCAGCAGAGCTGTGTTCTGGCACTTGGGCACACAGCCCCTGGCGTGCCCGACGTGCCCCCGCAGCCCTCGGCAGCTCAGGGCACAGCCCTGGCACAGCACGTGGCTCGTGGCTGCTGTCCTGGCTATGGAACAAAAAGCTTTCCCTGAGCTCCAAAACATCTTCCCGCATCGCAGGGGCCAGCCTGCTGCCCAGCCTTCCCTGTGCCTCCGCTGGCCTGGGACAGGGCAGCCACCCCTGGGAGTGGGAGATCGGCGGGCAGGGAAGGAGAAGGTGTCAGCAGCGTGTCAGGATTGCTCCTGAGCCAAGACACACACAGCTCCTGGTCCAGCCTCAGCCAGGGCTGTGGCTCAGGCCTGTCTCGAGCACGCTGAGGTTTGTCTGCTGTGTGCAGCATCTCTGGCTGATTAGGAGCAAAGCCCATCTCCTCCTTCCTGCCTTTCCCATCAGCTGGAGCACACGGCTTACAGGAACAGGTCCTTGTTTTCTTGTCTCCCATTTTTAATGACCAATCTCTGTGATTGGCATGAAGAGCTCAGTCCTGGTAGGGCTGGGGAAATTCAATATTGCTAAGACCAGGACAGGAAACAGCAATGTGTTCCTGCAGTCACAAGTCCACATTAAGTAATTTGTGTATTAAACTGAAGATGACACTATGAAACGCTGAAATTATCTGGATCTATTCCAGCTTATAGGGCAAAATAAACTTAAAGGGGTTCAGTTTGGTAATTCTAGGACACCTATCACCTTGTTATCATGCTTTCAAGCATGTATTTAGGCATTTTGCAGAGCTGATCTATTGGGGTGGAGACAGCACCAAGGGAGGTGCAGTCACAAAACCTTGTGCAGAGTGAGGAACGACTGACAACCCCCTTTGGGAGCCCCAGGGCCGTGGGACAGAGGGTCCCTGACCCACAGGACAGTGTGGTCTCTGACCCACGGGACAGTGGGGTCCCTGACCCACGGGACAGTGGGGTCCCTGGGCCATGGCANAGGGAGGTGCAGTCACAAAACCTTCTGCAGAGTGAGGAAAATGCTGACAATCCCCTTTGGGAGCCCCAGGGCCACGGGACAGAGGGTCCCTGGTCCATGGCACAGTGGGGTCCCTGACCCACGGGACAGTGGGGTCCCTGATCCATGGGACAGTGGGGTCCCTGACCCATGGGACAGTGGGGTCCCTGGTCCATGGCACAGTGGGGTCCCTGGTCCAACGCTCATCTGCTCTGCTCCATCTTAACAACTGCAGCTGCAAGAGCTGCCGCGTGGTCCCAGATAAGGAAGCTCTGCAAGACGCCTATTGTACCGAGCAAGGCAGGGATGACTGGGGCAGAAGATGTTTTACTCTGGGCACTGAAGGGGAAAATCCCACAGGTGAAGGTAGTTCTTTCCATCTGAAGATTTCTAACAAAACTATCCCTGCGCTTACTGCTCTGCAGAGCTCGGTGAGAGACTTCTGCAAGGCCGGCTCTCTCAGGAGGTTCCCGGACTGCCTATTTTTAGTCAAGACAGAAGAACTGCGAGGTAGTGCCAGTCAGGGCTGAGTGACACCCAGGAGGGCAGCTGGGCTCTGACCCAGGCGTGGAAAGAGTGAACTGTGCCTCATCTCCAGTGTCAGAGCGGTGGAGCTGAGAGCTCCGCAGCCGAGGCTGGCACAAGCTGCCTTTCCTCGCTTTGCCCTGCCTCGCTCTGCCCCCCACACTGAGACCAGGCTGGGACCTGGGCACTTGCTCTGTGTGCCCGTGTCCGTGTAGGGCTGGGACACTCACTGAGGCTTCTCTTCTACCTCCCTCCGTTTAAACTATTCTCCAGTGAAAATCAGAATTTGAAGAACAGGCTGAAATTTAAGCATAATGTAAAGGTACTTCTGAAGTTCTATTGAAAGTTAAAATGAAACCCTGCAAAACTCTCATTGAGTCCCACTAATAGTTATTCGATTTACCAAAGGAGTCAATAACAAGTTATTGATTTGTATGCTCAGCGGCAGAACATTGAAAAGAAAAAACCAAGACCACAGAAATCTGTGCATTGCCAGAATCACACTTTAACACAGACAATCACTGGAAAATATTCCATTTAAGGTTTTCCAATGTCAAGTTAGAAGAGGAAATACAAAAAATCTTTTGTCTTCAGAAATGCAACGGAACTGCCATAATCCTATGGATTGCTGCAGGTAGAAACATCTGAAATGCCTTTTGCACAGCGTGTGATCATTTCTTTCCCACTGTTCATTAGGAAATTGCAACAAAAGCCTTGCAAATTCACACTCATGCATGTCTGTGAAAGGGAGTAGGCTGGTAGAGCAACTCTGCTCTCCTCACTAACTCACTTAATGATGTGCTTAATTATAAGCTGCTGCTTAGTCACATACCCACAGATACACACATTTCCAATCATATTTTGCTCATCCCAAACTTTGTATTTCTATTAAAAACCTCTGCAAATGCAGAAAGCCAAGACATACCCCCAGTATTGAACGGCAATTAAGCAATTTGCTTTCCTCTAAAACTCGTCTTCTATAATCTTCATCAAGAAAACCAAGCAAACCCAAAGCAAATTAATATAGATATGCCTCCTCAAAGTAAATAATTGTTAGAGCAATCTCCCTGCTGGGGAGGGCTTAATTCTCTTGTTTTCTTACTGTTTGCAGAGCCACTGCCAAAGAAAGGACATGTTTCATTTTCTCCAGTTCAGTGGGGTGATCTAATGGACCGGAGTGGACTCACTAAAGCTCCAGAGCATGGTATAAATGGGCAACAGCCATCAGACTCTGCAAGAACAAGACAAATCAACCCTTTCTAGCTCCAGGTCCTCTACATGGCCCATGGGATTGAGCTAATGCAGGAACTAGGCAAAGAGGAAACTAAGGATGCAGTCCCTTAACGACAGGAGCTGCCTTCCCTGGGGACAGAATGCTTCCCTGCAAGACGGAGGGACACTGAGGGGACGTGGTGGCAGGGAGCCCCAGTTACAGGGGCTCTGTGCTGAAGGGAGCAGGGGAAGGGGATTTTTCACATCACATCTCACAGGGAAGGAGTTTGAGGAGCCTGTGGCACAGTTTCCCCGGCCCAGGGAAGGGACAGGACTGTTTTCAGCTGAGGCTGTGGCTGTTCGGGACAGAGGCTGTCCCAGAGCCCAGCCCCAGGTTACTCTGTGCTGTCCTCCACAATACAGTCACCAGTCAGGGCAGTTCAAATTCCCTTTGGCTCGTCCCTCTGGGGCAGCTCTGCATTTATTTGACTGACTTTGGGGAGCAGTCCTTGTCAGAAGTGATCAGGAGAAGAAATTTTCAAAGTCACCTGAGTGACTCACCAGCCCAGCTCGTCCCTCCCACACAAGGCGCTCAGACTGGCACTGCTTTCAGGAGCTTCCAGTCTAAGCACCCAGAACAAGCCTGTGGGACATGTCACCCTCAGCCCAAAAGGGCAGAGCTGCAGTCTGGAATATCTGTGATCAATACATGGAATCAGAGAATCTGAAATAGTTGTTGCAGAACAGGAGTGAAAGTCCTGCTCTGACACTGCACTGTGTTCTGGGAACAGGCACAGAACAAGAGATCAGTCCCTGCTGCACTCGTGCTCTGGCCAGCACAGAGTCACAGGGCTGAAACAATGCCACTTCCTGGGAAAAATGATTCCAGTTCTAGTGCACACCCCTCTTCCACAATTCCACTCTATTTCTACCACTGCTCCAGTGCTATGTCCCTTTGAAACCCTGTGAACACACCTGTCCTGACTTGCTAGAGGCTTTCGTTCACATCTTCGCCCCACATCTCTTTCCACAGCCCTGCTTGGTTTCTCTGCTGTGAAAATGATCACACCAGCCTTGCCACAAGGTACATGAGGAGGAGTTGCTCCACTAAATGAGAGAAAAAACGGTGGATGAAGACCCAAGGAGAAGGCAGGCAGCACAACCTGCATTCCCAGGGCATGCTGGAAGATGAGCATGAAGACCTGCAGTGCCCTTGTTGCTGTTGGGGGTGTGTCTGTGCCTCTGTGTGTGCTGACATTAGACAGGAGCTTTGCTGCTCCCTCCGTTTGCTCCATTTGGGCTCAGCACTGTGAGTGCACTCGGGTCCATGCTGGGTGCCTGTCTGGTTTCCTCTCTGCTGTTCAGGGCCCGATGCAGCATCGCGCACAGCCTTGGAAGGACAAGTGCACTTGAGAGTGTGACCCACTGAAAGGCATTTACAGCTAATGGGGAATGGCAGAGACAGAATAAATATGCATTTTTCAAAAGCCAGTATAAAAAAAAGTGTAGAATTAAGCTGGTGAAACAGAGATTACAGCTGGAGCCCGTGATCCAGGCGGAATAACTGAACAGCTGGAGGCCTTGTCCTTGAGGTGCCGGGGTGGTTTATTCTTCAGACAGGTATTTACCACTTGCACTTTTCCAGATCTATTTCAACATCTTATTACAGACTTGTTTCAAAACAATGCTCCCCCCTCCTTACACCAACATAAAATTAAAAAAAAAAAAGAGTCATAAAATACAGAGTAGCCACGCTACTCAGCAGTTGGAGCTATGGCAGCTCCTACCCACTGGGTATAATTTTTAACAACCTAAACCAGCTCCAGAATAAAGCACAGAAAATGTCAGCCCTTTGTATGAAAGGGCTTTTGAAAGAGCCAAGCTGATTCCAATTTGCCAGAGGCATTAAGACAGCATATGTCACAGTGCCTGGGAACTGAGAGGAGCAGAGTTGGCTCCAGCGCGCCGGATAACGGAGCCGCTACCGCAGGTCCAGCGAGCTCCGGCTGCCACCCTGCTCCTGGTGGCAGTTTCCAGCATGCTGGCACTCAGTGCAGGCCACCTGCAAGCCAGATCGGGTCTGTCGCAGGAAACTGGGACCTCTTTTGGTTGCCCAGCTGCAGCTCAGCTCATTTGCACGAGGCAGGCTGCCACACGAGAGCTGCTCGAGGAAGCACCAGGAGGGAAACCAATCTGCTGCCTCCACACACAAGATGGGGAGGAGGGGGCAGCCTGCCCCTGCTTCCTCAGGGAGCACAGGGGGCTGCGTGGCAGGCAGGAGAAGGCAGGGGCTGTCTCCTCACCGAACACCCTCTCTACTGCCATCTCTTCCCACGCCTGGCCTTTTAGCAGCAACAACTTCCATCTTTTTAGTCATGCATCCCTGCTCTCCTGCCAGAACTCAATCTCAGACCTAACAGCAGAGATGGCTGAGCTGTCCCTGCTCATACACACCCCTGCATCCTCTTTCCTGCTCTGGTTGCAAGGTGTCTGCTCAACTACCTGCAGGGAAACAATAACACTGTCCCCCTACAGTCAGTTGTCAGCCTCCAGGAGAGCAGAGCTGTTCAAGGCTATTCATGTTTCAATAAAAAGCAGTGAAAATACAACCACAGCAAAGATCAAGAGACCTCTGTCCTCTGGAGAGAAAAATTAGCCATTCCCACATCCAACAGCCTGTTTTCTTACCAGAAACCAGGGCCCAGGTGGGATGGACAGGAATGAGTCAGACCCAGGACTGGTCATAAACTGAGTAGGAAATGAGAAGTACTGTCAGTGCAAAATGTGCTTATCAGAGGGCTGGAATGAAAATGTTCATTTTCTTAGGGAACGTTTTTAGTGGAAAGGTTCCAAGTGGTTTTGTTGAGAAAAAGGCTTAATGCTTTAAATTTTTCACTGTTACTTTTTTCATTACAGAGAAAAGTTTTAAAACCATGTAGAGGCTGTTATCTGAGGGATAAAATGTTCTTCTGACATTAGCCTGCAGTGAACATCCCAGGAACACCGGTTCACTGGTAGGAATGATCACAGCCCAGCAAGTCCTAAGCCACCCTGAAAGAATGTTCCATAAAGGGAATTATGGGCTCATAAACCAGCTTTTGCACCTGATGCCATGAGTTATGCTCCCCTGGTTTGGAAGGGAAATGCTACCACATGCACTGCATGTCAAACCAGAGCAATGCAAACTTCAATTGTACAGGCTGGCAGCTTCCTGTCACAAACAAACTGCAGACCAAGAGCTCCTCATTACTACCTCAGTCATTTCAAAGCGTAAATGTAATTATCGTGATCTGATCAGGGACAACAGAGAAAGAGGCATAATTTGCTGACAACAGGATCTGCAATAATTAATCTCCCAGATCTTGTCTTACAGGGTCATGGACATCTCGAAATGGGAAATGGGATGTTTAAATCATTTGAGTCCCTTTAATCATCTGTAGCAGCCAGGGTGACTCAGGGACTCCTGCCCCAAGTCTGGTGTGTCCAGAGGGGACAGGCAGGGCTTGGGCACTCCCAGGGCTCAGCAGGGTCCCCTTTCCTTCCCCTTTCTTTCCAGGGACCAAGACGCAGCAAATCAGGAGGAAAAGCCCTGCTCTCAGCTAAGAAGGAGCTGTAAAGCCTTTACAGATGTCAGTCCAACCAGTATTTGTCATCTGGAATAGTTCAGCATGAAGGCCGCAGCCCTGAACTGAAATGCCATCCAATTCAGCCCCCAGCTCTGGATTTACAACGGGTGGGCGTGGGGAAGTTTCAGCTCTCCTGAAGACTAAGGAGACACCCAGATAAGGTGTAAGATCAGTAATCAGACAGCGCGTCTCAAGCAGGCTTGTGGGCAGGGAGGAGTCAGGCTCAACAGACAGGGCACCAGCAGGGTTTAGAGAAGCCAAGCCAGGCATTAACCCTGCCCTGTGATGTGCTGGAGGAGCTCAGCACCCAAAGCCTCGCTAGTCCATGGACTTGCTGACACTGCCCACAACACAGCAGTGATGGTCTGTGGGAAGAGCTGGATGCTGTGCTGAAGACGCCTTCACTCGCCCACAAAAATTAAGGATGTGTCTCACATCCTGCCTGCGCTCTGACAGCAAAGGGCTCCATTTCAGCCACCCAGCTTGCCTCGGGAGGGAAGGGACGGCACCAACAGGGACACGTGTGTTCCCACGTGCTGCACCTCCTCACGGCATCCAGGCAGGTGGGTGGTGCAGCAGCAGAGGGACATCCCCTGGTGCTGCTCTAGCAGCAACACTGTAAAAATGAGCCTCAGACAGTAGTATTTCTTTCATGGGGAAAAAAAAAACCAAAACTGCTCACTTGAAAGGCAAATGAAACAGAGATTAAAACGGGAACCTGAAAGAGGCAAATAGAGCCAGAATGCAGCTGCATTTCCAGTGCTGAGCCCTGGCCCCTGGGCTGAGATTGCCTCACTTTGCTCCCTGGAATGAGGCCTGTCAAAACTCTCCTACCTTTGATCACCTTTTTCAGGAAAATTATCTAAACATTAGATGCTCATTAACATTTATGTAAGTCATCTGCTGCAGTAGCAGCTTATCTTGTCTGCTACCCGCCTGTGGGGGAAAAAAAAGAGAAAACTCACAGAAGGCCTGCACAGAAAAGCCCCAGGACCGCAGCACTGGAATGATGGTGCTGCGAGGTCCATCTGATCCCTCAGCATCACCTTCCCTGTGCTCCCACAGTCATTCCCACCGAGGAATGACTCCCCAGCCCAAGCCTCAGCACTGCTGTACCAGGTGAAGTGGTTAACTGGATGCACTCTGCTTTTAGAAAATGGTTCGGTGAGCACAGCTGTCACCAAACAACAGCAGCAGAGCCTGAACAAATGCATTCAGGGGAAATCAGATAATAGAGGTGGGAAGTGTCCTGTGATCCATTTAACTGCGCCTGCTCCCAGGAGAACACCACAGAGACGGCTGGATTTGGTTAACCAGCCTGACCAGGCACACGCACAGGGTGGCACGGGCTCCCACCGGCAGNGGATTTGGTTAACCAGCCTGACCATGCACACGCCAGGGTGGCACGGGCTCCCACCAGCAGGGCAGGGCAGGGCAGGGCAGGGCAGGGCAGGGCAGGCTGTGCGGGCACCAGCACGGACTGCACTAAGGGGCTCCGGTCCGCAGGGAGGGATGGGCTCTGTGCTCTGGCCAGGACTCCTTCCACTGAGCTTGTTGCTTCTCAGAGCCTGTTGAGCAGATGAAATCTCATCAAAGCACTGTGTGGCATTCACACTGAGCCAGGTGAGTCTCGCAGGCTCCCCAGCTCACCTGGCTCAGACAGACTCAGGCTACACTTCCCACTGCTGGCTTAATAATTAAGGAGTTGTTCTTACCAGGTTAAGGACACATCTTTCTTTACAGAGCAGCCGGCTCAGTTTACCCCTAATTGCACTCTAGGTAAGAGGTTAAGAGGAGAAAGGATCTTATTATCTGGGTAAGCTGAAAAAAAAATCCCCAGCCAGGAGGGCCAGTGCAGCTGTTCCTGCTTCTCCAAGGGCAGGACTCTGTGTCTGGGGCCTCCCCAGAGCCTCATCCCTACCCCAGAGAATTAATTATCTGCTCTTTGTGCCCGGGCAGAGAGTGGAGAGAGATGATTCCCTTGTGTTAGGAGAGGGATTGTAAGACAGACGAATCAGGGCTCGCTCAAAGTGTTCCAATTCAACCCTTGCGTAGGCCGGCACGGCTCAGGTCCGCACAAGGTGTGCGGAGCCCCGCACGTGTCCGCACCACCGAGCTGTGCTGGAACAAGCAAGGGCTGCTCCTGCTAGGGCCTGACACGGCTCAGACCAGTCCTGCCCACCGGCTGAGCCTGCAGGACGGCCCCGAGCCCCGGCAGGGCCCTGCAGCCCGGCACCCCAGCGAGGGCCTGAGGGGCCCCGGGGAAGGGGCGGCTCCCTGCGAGGACAGAGCTCGGGGGGCAGGCGGCAGCGGCTGAGCCGGGCTCAGCCCCGTCCGAGCCCAAAGGAGCAGAGAGGCTGCAGTGCAGCCGGTCCCAGGTGCAGCAGTGCAGCCGGTCCGAGGTGCAGCAGTGCAGCCGGTCCGAGGTGCAGCAGTGCAGCCGGTCCGAGGTGCAGCAGTGCAGCCGGTCCGAGGTGCAGCAGTGCAGCCGGTCCGAGGTGCAGCAGTGCAGCCGGTCCGAGGTGCAGCAGTGCAGCCGGTCCGAGGTGCAGCAGTGCAGCCGGTCCCAGGTGCGGCCCCGCAGCCGGTCCAAGGTGCAGCAGTGCAGCCGGTCCCAGGTGCAGCAGTGCAGCCGGTGCGAGGTGCAGCAGTGCAGCCGGTTGGAGGTGCAGCAGTGCAGCCAGTCCGAGGTGCAGCAGTGCGGGCCCAGCTCAGGAGGGGACGGGGCGGTCCCAGCGCACCCAGGGATCCCTGCAGGACTCGCCAGCCGGCATTGAACGACGGACACACAGAGGACTTGATACAAACCGCCAGGACAACTCACCCACCTGGCAGAAAGAGGGCTTAAGCACAGAGTTTCAGGAAAAGCGGGTTCAGGAATGCTGACTTTCTGCAACTGAATTCGACTGGAAATGGACAGTACAAGGCCCCCACCGCTCAGCAGTAATTCTGCCAAGGAATGTGGACCCCGTTGGGGAGGGCACGTGGTCTGGGTTCATTTCCTCGCAGATTTCCCGTGCCACTCGGAAAAACTCTTCTCTTTTCCAGGTCGGGCTGCTTCTGGACGCAGCTAAGAGGTGCTGGGATGCACTCTCCGGGAAGCACAGTGGGTTCCCAGCAGGAACTGCCTTTCTGTTTCCAGAGCGCACCGCTCCGTTCTGCAGTAACTTCTCCTTCTCTGTTAACAATGTAAAGCTTTGGCAGATTACCCAACTTAAAAATAATTTAAACTGCACTTATAAAATATTTCATGAAACATTTCTAAAAACATTGCCACTTTCACTCCCCAGCCATGACAGCAGCAGTTGAAAGGAGGAGAGTGCAGTGAAATTTCTCTCTTAAACTCAGATCTCTTGAAATTTCTGCTGCTTCAAGCTGCTATTTCTATTCTGTATTCACTTAAAAGGTGTGGAAAATAGGCATATTCAATATCAGATTTTGTTGTTTTAAAACTCGTGGAAGTAAATACTTTGATCTAATCACATGTAAATTATGTGTCACTGTTAAAATATGGGACTGCATGTAAATCTCAGATACAAAAGAAGTCATCACCGTCTCCATGTAGAATGAAAAGAAATATAGAATATTAAAATCAGGAGGTTCAACTTTATTAGCATAACAGCTACAGTTGATATTCATGTGCGCCAAAAATGCATTCACAGCAAAATAACTCAGAAAGAAGAAAAGCCCTGATTCAGCACAGTAATTTAACTCATATTTAGCTTTGAGCATGTGCTTAAGTCCAGCTGGGCTTAAGTCCAGATGGAAAAATGTCCTCTGATAGACACGGCAAAGTCAGTAAAAGTTGAGCTGAGATTGAGTATAGTTTTAACCTAAACTCAGTCTTTGTTTCAAGTAAGTCCTGTTGTTACAAACCTCTTTGTGCCTAAACAAAGCTCTCCAAGGCTGATAAATTCGTAATAAACACTCTTCTTGAAGGATGGGGGACAAAAGCTTTCCGGCTGCATCAATCTTCCACTGACAGCCACGGAGAGAGCAGCTACAAGTAATACCAGCAGAGGCCAAGGGGAGCAAACTGGTGTCCGTGGAGAGCTGAACAGGAGCTGCCCTCCCTCTGGTTGCACGGAAAAATGCCTGAGGAGCTCCCACCCGCACCGAGGGGGCAGCGGGCAGCGCTCCACGGGCTCCCGCTGCGTGCCCACCCTCCCGGCTCGGGCACACTCCCGCCGTGAGGCCGCGCAGAAAGGCTGCGGCTGTCCCGCGGGGAGGGCGCCGGGGCAAGGAACCGGCTCCGCTTGCGGGAGGGGATGCCCCGGGCAGGGGCCGGAGCGGAGCCTCCGCGGGCACGCACCGGGAACCGGGAGCTGCCACCGGGAACCCGGAGCTGCCGCGGGCACACACCGGGAAGCCGGAGCTGCCCCGGCCGGGCCGCTCGCAGAGCCGCAGCGCCGTGCCAGGCTGCTGCCAGGTGTCCCAGCTCAGTGAGCGCTGACAGTCGGGCACTGAACCCAGGGAAGGAGACAGCCCAGAGGGCTCCTCTCTGCCCGTGTGTCTGTCTGTCTGTCTGACACACCTCCAGCCCACAGAAACAGGGAAGGGCTTGGGGACTTGCCTGGGTGACACCGTGGCACAGTAACTGCCATGCTTGAAGAGACAGGAGTGTGTTCAAAGCTGAGCAGGATGACAATGACAGGGAATGGTTTTCAAGCTCTGTTAAGTGGAGGGAACTTGTGTCACCTTTTAAGTTTCCAGCACCTGGCTCCCCAAGAGAAAAGGACGGAGTGTCAGCTCACACGTGCCACGGCCAGCAGATGCCAGCTGAGGGGAACAGACCCTTGTGCTGCCCGGGGAGCGGCGTCTGGGGCCGCACCGGGCAACACCGGGAGCGGAGGGAGGAACCCCGCAGGAGCACGGCTCACACCAGCCCTCTGCCGATAACAACAGAGCTGCCCCTTAGACCAGGAGCCTCTCAGGGCAACAGCGAATTCTTACTTTGCACACAACACCTCGAGAAGGAAAATGCGTTGTCAGTGAAGGCAAAGACCTTAGGATAAAAACGACAACTGAGGAGAATTGTTCTCAAATTGAGGAAGAAACACACCTGAATAATCGGGGCAGTGGACTGTGCCTCTTTTGAGTGCGGGTGTCAGCAGCAGGGTAACACATTTTGTCCTGTCTCAAAAGACTTGGTGCCCTAAAAGCTCTAAACTCCACAAAAGCCTCTTTGGTGACAGGAATTCAGCCATTTCCCAGCAATCT
Source organism: Donacobius atricapilla (assembly GCA_013397315.1). NCBI lineage: Eukaryota > Metazoa > Chordata > Aves > Passeriformes > Mimidae > Donacobius > Donacobius atricapilla. Next base: position 96,630 of record WBMY01018369.1, on the reverse strand, counting down.
TCCTTTCCAAAGCAACAGCGAGACACCCTCCTCCAAGGCACTGCGGAGCGTCGCTGGCCCCGCGCACGCAGGAGGAGATCACTGCTTCCTCTCGCTGCACATTAGGTGACTTCACTCTGTTTGCTGCGAGCTTTTGCAAAAGGTTCCTTTCATCAGCTGCCTTTGAGGTTCTTTGAAAAATGGAAATAATTAGGCATGTGTATTTTCATTGGCACAGAGAGGCTGAAGCCTGATCTGAAAGGCTTTGCCTCTGCAAGAAAATAATAGGTCCAATTAAATGTACTTTATTCTGTGAAGTTCAAACGCCATAGCTTTGGGGGCAAGAGTTACGTGCAGAACATGGATAAGGGATATAGAGGACTGGAGTTAAAGACACTCTGCTTGGGTTTACAAAGTAACGACGCTGGTGATTAATCCAGACACACAGGGTGCGAGATTGACACTCCTGCTCAGAGGGACAAGGAAAAGTCCTGTGCCCACTGGTGCCCGTGTCCACTGAGACCCGAGCGACTCCATCTGCAGCTGCAACACCCAGAGCCTGCTACAGTGATGGACGGGGCTGTGATAAAAACACACCGGCCTGAAGGGACCTTGATCAGACCCCTAATTATCACTCGGGATCCCTTTTTCAGTTCACACTTGCGAGAAGTTTCTAAAGTTTCAAAGGAATATAAATCTTATCCAAGTATTTCTAATTGCACGTAAATGGCAGGTACTGAGTCATTTATCTTGGGCTGCAGAGCTCCCCAGAACCAGTGCAAAGGTCTAATACTGCGTTCAAAACTCACAGAGAAATCAAACCTCCACACAAATGTTAACGGAGAGCAAAATTGCAGTTAAAAACAGATAGAATGCTCTAAAAGTAATTAAAAACATGTGAGACAAATCAAGATGCTCCTCTGCTTATGGGTCTGGGCTCTCTGGGGGCTAACGCCTGTCTCTGCTGCCTGCAATGGCTTTCTGTCTGTATGTTTGGACAAAAGGCACTTTATTACAGTAATTTATCACCCCATAAAAGTGGCTTTCTTGTATTGCTGAATAATTTTGAAAGAAATATGTTTTAAAAATTAAAAATGCAGTCGGTGTACACAGACTCAGGTCTGCTGGGAGACATTTCTGCAACTACTGTAACTGCCTGGGTAGTTTTAATACCTCTACCTTCTATTATTTAAAGTATGATGATATTTTTTCCTTCTCTGAGCTTTGTCAGCTATAAATAAAAGATAAGGGTTGAATTGTACAGGGTATCTGTAAGCACTTCCATTATTGATACTTAATGTCACTTGGAGGGGGTAGTGAGACCCTGGTGCTTCTCATTTGCACCTAAACCCTAAGGAACAACTGAGAAGAGTGGTGGGGGCATGTTTGAGAGGTCATTTTCTCGATGTATGTTTCCATTTTTTGTCCTCCATGTGGCACTTTCCAGCATGAAAATGAGACCTATCTACAGATACTGAATGCAATATGAAACAAAGATATTTGGGGTGACTGTGAGGACTGCCTGATGGGACCCAGGATCAACAGGAAAGGTTTCCGAGGATAATTTCAGGACACAGTAGATGTTCAGATAAGGTCTAGGACTTGGTCCATGATCCTGAAATAACAAAAACTTGGTTTGCGTTTTATTCTCCTAGATCTGAAGGGTTCTTTGCCTGCTGAACTGCAGCTGCTTTCTCTCCAGCTCCAGAAAAAAGGAAATCTTTTTCTTGGTGCACTCTTGTCATCCAAGGTGTTGCCCTTGTTTTTAGCACCACATCAGCCTGTGGTTTCTCAAAAGCAGTAAACTGCAGGATGACACAAGGAAAAAGGGCCCACTGAGATGGGATTAGTAACAAACACACTCATCAAACTGCGGCAGAGGCAGAAGGGTTGTGTGACCTGGAGTCAGTCTGAAGGAAAAGGAATGTGTTAGCAATGCTGCTCTTCAGGCAGAGCTGTCATCTGGTTGTGCAGGTTCCGGTGTCTTTGTTCCTCCCTCTCCTGTCCCCACCTGTCCAACTCAGCATCCTTAGGCAGGACATTTGCCCCAAGGTGACCGTCCCTACAAATACTTTATTTACAGATGACTCACATCCTTGTTCCTCAGGAAAGCCATGGCAAAACAAAACCTCTTGTACATTTTTCTGCCCACTGGTGTTGCTATTTCAAGAAAATTTTTGCTTGAAATGTTCTTGAAAAGAACAGACTCTTCAACAGGGTGAAGGCTACCTACTCCATAGGAATTTTCATCTCCACAACCCCTTTCATTTGCCAAGGGCTGGAAACTGGGCTTGGAACAAACAGGTGGAAGTCATCCTGATGGATAAACTGGCATGAATCCGGCCCTTTGTATCATTCCTTCAGTGCTTTTAAGGATCATGTGGCAAATCCCAGCCCGCTCAGCCAGGTACAATACCAAAGCTGGAGAATAACTGGAAGGGGAGTCAGTGTGAGACAGCTCTCCATGTATCCACAGGGTCACACAGGCGAAGGGACCGCTCAGAGCAACGCTGCTTTGAAAACTGGGAATTTTCCTAAGAGCTAATGACCACTTTGGGTTTACTGAAGCCCAGTGAGATCAGAGTGACCAGATTGCTTGGCCCTGGAATACTCAGCATTTCCCTGATGGATCAATAAGCACCCCGAGCCGAGTGTCCCCTTCGTGTTCTGTTTCCCATCTTGCCTCAGCCCTGGTGAGGATTGTGTCAGACACCCTGTGCCAGCTGACTCCAACTGCAGACCTGCAACCAGCCTGATGCCTCTTCAAACCACAACGTGGTAAAATTAGATCATTACTCACATCACCCTCTTTGCTGACAATTATCAGAGGGATGCAACAGTATCTCCCCATTTCATTTTCTAAGAAGTAACTTCAAGACCCAGGGAGTGAGATGGTGACTCATGCTCAGAGGTTTCTTCGCTAGCTTTTATTTAAGCAGAACTAACAATAAAAAGAACTGCTCTCTGTGCAGAGACCTAAAAACGGAACACACAGGTTCACACTGCAAGAACAGCCACACAAACCCCAGGCAGTGTGTAAATCCAAATCACTGATCTACATTTCAAAGCTAAAGGGGCTGCTAGGCAAATTTCAGGCACCATTGAAAGCAGAAGAGTGGGAGCCTGTGTCCAACCATGAGCACAAGGGAGAGTCCCTTATTGCACTGGCAGATGGGTTCCTTCTGTGTCACACATCCCTGACCTGCCACTGCAGTTGGAAACACGCAGCAAACCATGACACAGACCCAGCAGGATGCTGGAGGGAGCCTCGACAGACACGCATGTATTGCCCTGGCAGGTTTTGGTGCAGAGGTACAGAGCTGTGTGTGGCCACAGCAGAGGTTCATGCAGCCAGTGTCCCACCTCCAGCAGCAGCCAAAGACAGATGCCCACAGTAGGGTTGAAAGTCAGGCCACTGCCTGTTAGGGCTGACCCAGGTCAGCTGTTCATTCAGGGGTTCCTGCAGGGAAAGACACGCCGGGCTGAGCTGGAATTTCCCACTCAAGCATGGCATCATTCCTGATTTCCCCAAGTGCTACAATGCCCCCAGCCCCACTGCTCACACTGCAGCTACCTGGGTGAGTCCTTACCAAGAGATGCCATCTTTCCAGGCATTCCCAGCCAGTCCTGCAATATCACAGATACTTTGCAAACCTTCCCTGATTATGCTTCATGTTACAGTCACAATTTTGCATTGCTCAAAAGGCATTAATAAATAACGAATTGGAGTGGTTGGCCTGTTACATATATAAGCAGCATGTGTTCAAAACGGTCACCAGCACATTGGTGCAAGTTACCATAGGTAATGATAAGGTACAATTAAAAGCAATCTATTGCTCTGCTGGACTGTGTAACAGTATGTAATAAAAGATTAATCACTTATTAAAATAGCTACAAGTATTTCATTAACCTTTATGCATTATTTCTAACGGGGCTTGCCCACACTGCAGTCACTGCAGTGACTGAGTGGGCTCGGTGGCAGGAGTGCTGGGCAGGGTTCAAGGAGCCCAGCTCTGTGCAGCCGCTGCCCTCAGACATGGTGGTGCTCAGCCCTTGTGCTCACCCAGCTCCTCGGCTGGGGTGTGCCCTCGCTGAGCCCCGGCAGGGCACCAGCAACAGGTTCCACTGCGTGGGGGCTGCAGCTCCCGTGTGCGCACTCTCAGAGATGGCTCTGCCTGCGCTGCTCTGCCTGGGAAGTGCCCATTCCCAGAGCTGGCATCCCAGACTGGATGTCCTGCTGTATTCCTGCACACTGCACAGACATGCTGCCCGTGCATACTGGTCATTCTCCAGTGACCAGCTGAGCTCTCGCTACCAGGTTTCCTTCCCATGACAGAAATCAGATAGGTCTGTTTTCTGGAGAGGGGCTCGGCAAAGAGCCCTGAATTCTGCCTTCCCTTTGTGCGAGTGTCACCTGTGCTGGGAACACCCATCTTGCCATTTGCACCTGGGGAGCTCATTCCATATAGTGTGTTCATCCTCTGTTATCAGCTGGACCTGGCTTTACACGGGCATAGGGAAACTCAGGCAAAACCTTTCCCTGTGCCATTAGCTCTGCTGATTACTCCCAGCAGTACTTACCACTGGATAAGAGAGGCTTTCAGAAGTACTTCAAGCACTGTTTCCTTCAGAGAAACCAGTCTGCTTCTTCAACACCTTGCTACTTGAAGCTCTCTGTGCCCATGGCAGCCTATCATGAGCCTGCAGAAACTAAATCAACTCAAAAATGATGTGTGGGACTGAAAAGTGGCTATCAGGAATGCTTTTTAAGTGTGTGAAATAACTCAGTGGCTTGTTGAAAGCCATCAGAAGGCATGCTTGAGAAATAGTGTTTGGAGAGAGCAGAAAATAGCTCTTCATTCCAAAGGACAGCGAAATATCTTTAGTTCTTTCTTCCTCTCCTATGCAAATGTTATCCTTTAATGTGGCTGGCCCAAGGGTCAGAAAGGACACACCATTCTCCATCAGATGAAAGCACGATCTCTTCACTGTGTTCCTTATCTTCCTCTGTGCAGGAGGGAGTGTGAATTCTTCCTTAACTTCTCACATTCTGCTGTGTTTAAGCCCAGCACTACACCCTATTTGGCTCTCCAGTTCTTCCAGCTCTCAGACAGAATCATCTGAGGCATTTCCTAGGCTGCAGCCCTCCTTTTTGTCATATTAGTGGGACCTATTCACACATAAGGGACCTCCATTACGCTTGATCTGAAAGATCCGTGACACGTGGAACAACATACTTTGAAACATTCATGCAGCAGTTCTGTAACCTCAGCCAGAGTTCACAGGTTGTACATAGAGAGATTCCCTAAATCACTCCACTGAAACACACTGCTCAGCAAAGCCACTGCTCCTGTGCCTGGGTGCAGTTCGTGCTTGTTGATACCTTTTCCTTTTGAAAGCTGGAACTCTGATCTATCAAGGCTGGAAGAGGAAGAAGTATTTTGCTCACAAAGGTTTGAAATCCCCATCAGTTTGCACCTGTGCCTTTCAAGCCAAACAAAGCTCCTGTATTGCTGGATGTTACCACAACAATGGGAAGTGTTGTTTAAGCCTGTGGTGCCCTCGGCCCGCGTTCCCCGGAGGTCGGAGCTCCCCCATCGCCGCGGGGAGAGCAGAGCCAGGGCTGCTGCCCAGGGTGCTGCCCGCGGTGCGGCTTCCTCGGAGCCTGCACGCAGCACGGGGCAATTCGTGCCTCAGCAGCCAGGTTTGGTACCCAGAACCACCGCGTCTGTAAAGTGAGTGTTCTACGGGAGTAATGAGACAATCCAGACAGAGATGCCAAATACTTGAGGGGTTTTTTTCCTCTGGTAAGTTTTTGACCCCTGAATTCAAAGTATAATTTGTATAAAGAAGACTCTCCTTTTTTTGTTATCTTAAGACTCCTGCTTTGCAGAACATTGTCTCTCTGCAAGACTTGTCACAGTAGTGGAAACCACCGCAGTGCTGAAATGGGGGAAGGTTAACTACTAACCTGCTAGTAGGAGGTAGCAACTATTCCTTAAACCTTTCCTTGGGCATATGTCTCCCTTGGCAATAGAAAGGGGTTCTCTGCTGTGGACATTATAGAGAGGGTGTGGAGCACAAGGAAATTTATGAACTGTTTTCCAAAGTGCAAGTGCCTTTCAGTTCTGCTATGTACAAACTTACATCTTCTGCTCAATTTGACAAGAAAGCAGAGTTTCACTAAATTGTCCCTGCATTTGCTCCATCCCACTTACTGCTTTCACATGCAGAAAGCATTCTTCTTCTTTTCAAAGACCCAAAGAAGGCAGGTCTCAAAAGAGAGCATTCCTGCCCAGGGTTGGATCCACAGCTCTGCACTTGACTCAATTAATAACAGGTGTCCCTGAACTCACTGTTCACAAGATGAATGAAATATTTTTCACCCTTTGTTTGTCTCCGTTCTTGGCACTTCGGCAAACTATGAAAAGCTGAAAAATCTGGAGCTTGCCAAGAACTGTTAATATGAAAACATACTCTTTCCTCTCTGGTCTGGCAGTCATATGTGTCAAACAACATCTCACGTCTGATCTTGGACAACACCTGAGCTTTTCCATAAAAAATGGGGCAGAGCTGGGGCTCCACACACGTGTTGTACAGCTTTCCCTTCTCATGCAGCATCAGGAGAAGTCAGGCTCTGCAGCACAGCTCAGCCCTCCCGTGTGTGGTTTTCACACCTACCTGGTTTGGCCTGTGCTGCTGTCTCTCTTGATAAAGCAATATTCTTCCTAATGTTAAATATTTTGTCTCCCTTCAGCCATGCCAAAGCTGAGTGCAGCTTCCCACAGAGCAGGACACACTGCAGTGTAACTGGGTGTGTTAAGTCAGATATCAGGTCTAGTTTTAAGAAGTGTTGAGCACTCACAGCTCCTGTCGCCACCAGGAGCTGCCTTAAGTTCACTGAAACCACGAACCCTGCAAGTCCAGACCTCCATGTCCCCATCCGTCAGTTCTGAAGCCAAGTGCACTGCATTCCCAAGCACTCCAGACTCTCAGCAGATGTGAATGAGCCGGACTGCACCGAGGTCAGACCCGCACTGGTGCTCTGATCCCAGCTTTGGCAAGGACACTGCGGAGCTGTTCGCTGTCTGGCCCACATTAGCGTTTCAAATGTATAAAATACTGCATGCAAGCTGAGCTGAGATGGCTCGAACGGGACAGGGATTATCAGGAAGCCAGGCTGGGCAAGCGCCTGCGTGATGTGCACGCCTTGTCCCAGGGCCTGCAAGGCGGCAGCAGGCGCTGCTCCGCAGATCCCTGCCGGAACACCCAGCGGCCACCAGCACCGCGGGGCTGGACACACCAGCCTTGAGAGGCTGTAACAGGAGCTGTGCACCCAGCTGCACGTGCTGGAAAACTCTCCTTGACACCACCACAGTCTGCTCTCTTGGAGCGCTGGAATGGTTTCAGCATTTCTCAGACAGTATCATATCAAATGGCTGAAAGTATTTTCAAAGAGGTGTTTGCTTCCCTACATTTTGTTTGAGTTTATAAAAAGTGACAGATTTGGAGAGAAAGCAAAGCACATGTGTTCCTGGAAAGAAAAAAAAAAGCCAGTCAACAAAAAATGTGACCAACTGGAGACCAGTGCAATCGGGATGGCTTGAAAACATCTGCAGCCAAAGAATGTGGGAAGGGCATGGAAAAAGAAGGAATGAGAAGGGGAGAAGGCAGCTCTGCAAAGCTCAGGCTGCCCTCCATGTCCTGCCCTCGCTTCATTCTCTTGCAGATGCTTATTTAGCCGTGACTGAGCGTAACAAGCAGATAAGGTCAGCATGGCACAGGAACCTACAGCACTTCAGCAACAGCACTCGGCTCCTCAGGAACAGACACAGCCTCCAGGCTAGGAAGGAGAATCAATCTCCAAGGTTGACATGCTGGTACCTTTTAGCAGCACTAAATAAAAGATGGTGGCAAGAGGAGAAGAGGACTATTTTATTTACTTGTAAGTGCCAGAAAACAGTTTTTTGTTTCTTTCTAAGGTCAGGCATGTGTTTGTAGCTTAGAGCTAATTAAAATGCTAAATTACCTCCAGCAACTGCAGAGAAAAATCATAAGTTAATTATACATGACAAAAAAAAATTAAGCTTCTTGGTTCATTTTGACATAAACAAATGAAACCACTAAGATTTGTTGCATTGGTGGCTTTTCATAACAGGAAATAGTAATAACACATTTCTGTCTGTAGGAACTTCCTCCGGTTCCCCCCTTGGCACCAAGGGAACTATAGGAAGCTGCCTGAAACAGGCACAAAAGCTTTTCTGTGGCAGGAAGCCAGTTCCGTTCACTTTCTGTCTCCTGCTGAGGGTACTGGGAACCCCTGAAAGGCTGCTGGCACTTGGCTGGAACAGGAAAGGAAAGGTCTGCGTCCGGCAGCTCCGCATTCCTAACTTAGACACACAAGGGGAATTAAAAGAGGAAAAGTAATGCCCAGATTTCCTGTCCCAAGCTCTGTTTCTCAAGGCGATGCAGGCGATGTCCCTCGAGGGCCAGAGTGAGGCAGACTGATCCCACGCCGCCGGACAGGTACTGCCCTCTGCATTCAGGGCAGCCTTCTTGCAAACTGACATAAAAGGCAGACAACGCCCGTGGCAGCAAAACGAAACTGAACCTATCACAAATCCAGCCCTTTGGCATGTCTCCAGAGGTCCATTAAAGTGTCCACATCCCAGCCTTGGACACCCCTGCCTCAAGTTCAGCCCCTCCAGTTGCTGCCCTGCCCCTGGTGTGCCGGTGTGGCCCAGCTGCAGGCTCAGAGCTGCGGCTGCTGCACTCCAAGTTTGCCCCTTGTTTTAAGGAGCCCCTTGGTCAGTGCTGCTGAAGTTCTGTCTGCCAGCCACTGTCCTGCCTCTGAGTACACACAGCTCTACAATCCCTGTCACCGCACTGCCGTGTGGGGCCAGGGCTGCCTGGCACAGGGAACTGGATCTACAGTGCAGAGAGCAGGCAAGGGTCACACTGCAGATGCCCTGGAGGGGCACGTGGGACACTCCCCTGCCAAGTCTGCGCCACTCCAAGGGGCCTTCTATGTGCCAGAGCAATCGAGAGGGCCCTGGGTGGTCACTATTAGCCACTGGAGTATGTAACTCGCTCAGACACACTGTTAAAATACGTCTTTCTAATTTGGAAAAGCAGATTTTGCCATCCTCCCCCTCTTCAAGCTCAGAATTGTTAACAAACGCTGCAGTTCAGAGGTATGAACACAGCTGTCCTAATAATGTGTCTCTCTAGATTCTTGTCATGCTGCCCTGGTGATATTCAGCGTGATAATGAAGGCAGCAGGGAAAGAAGAATAGAGAAAATAGCAAACAACCTGGGAATAATGTGGAGTTGCCATGAGGAGTCACAGATTTGCTTACTGGAATTTAGAGCAGTTTGATTTTTTTCTCCAAAGTCCTGCTTGCTGTAGCAGAAGCCCATACATAGCAGCAGAACTCAGTGGAGCTCAACACTGCAGGGGCAGCTCAGGTACAGATGAAAAGGTTTGTCCTGGGCACTTTGTCAGCTCAAAGATGCTCTTAGCCTACAAGATCCAGATGGAATGAGAGGATACAAACAGCCCCAGGGCTGACATCACCGCACAGCCTCGAGACATTCCTAGCTAAAGTGCAGGAATGACCTCTCCTTTCCAGCGGTCCCTGGAAACACCTGGGCTGCCAGTCACTGAAGAGATCGAGGGTCAAGAGAGCAGAATGGAAAAATAGCTCCTCCAGTTTGCTGCTGCGCCTCAGGAGGTTATTGCAGCTGGGAGAGAGGGAAAGTGAGAGGGGATGGAGCAAATGAGAGGGGCAGGACCTGCCTGTAGTGGAAGGTGCGGGGCAGGAGGGCCCACAATGCTCCATCTGTGCACTCTGGCCTTGCCCTCCGCAGCCCTTGCCGGCGCTCGCTCCTCACCCCGAGCATGGGCAGCCCCCCCAGCACCCCCAGCACAGCCAGCCCTGCGTGCTCTGCAGGGCTCCCCAGCAGCCAGGACCAGGACTGACCTGAGATCAGCACGGGACCCAGACTCCTCTGCTCCTCCAAAACTGCAATGCACTGCAATGAAGTCAGCTTCTTCCTTCCTGCTCGTTTAGCTGAACTTTAATGATATGGTCAAGGTGGCAAAACTTCACTGCTTAACGGGACCTAAAGCAGTAAGAGCCTTCTGCTAGTTTCTGCAGAACTCTGTAGTATAAATTCATCAATTTGTGAGATGTTTTTTTTTTGTCTTGACATTTGTTTTTATCTTTCTTAATAGACACAATGTTTAATTCACTGTAACTAAAGACACTGGGATTTTAGTGAGTTTTCTGTCAGTTCCCATTACTCATTTTGATGGGAACCCATTGGATTTTAATGGAAACCTATTAGGTGAACATATTGTGATCATTAATGAACTTGATGTGCAATTATACGGGGAACCACCTAAAGGTAATTAAAACCTATCAAGACCACTAGGGAATAAAGAGAAAGGAAGTTACTCTTGTTTAAGACAATTAGTGTAGACAATGATCTGAAAACAAAATAAATGATCCCTGATGAAGAAAAGCTGTGTAGGTGGCTACCCTGGAAGACATAGGCCATGCAAACAAGGGTTTCTTTAGAAAACAACTATTACTGTCAGTTTTTTTACTATTGTAAGTAGTGCTTTCCCAGGGAAGTTCAGCTTTTCCTTCCTATTGCTTAACGTGACATTTTGCTGGTTCTCTGGGTCTGGGGCAGAAGAGCACACATTGTTCTGACACCTCTGTGCTTGCAGATCCAGGCAGAGGGAAGCAAAGCAGTATTAATCCTTGTTGTTTCAGAAGGATCTGCTGATGACATTGTGCCTGGATTGTGCACCCACCCCCATTTTCTCTGTGTCCAGGGCAGCTGAGAGGCTGCCTGTGGCTAACAGAGCCCAGGGATGGCAATCCCCCAGCAGGTGGGTTCCAGCATGGAACAGAGGGAGCAGAGCTGTGTTCCACCCCTGTTCCAGGAACCCAAATGCAATGAAAATTTTCCTCTAGTCCAGTCCTGTCCTGGTGAAGTGCTGCTTGATCCCAGGGACACATCCCCCTAGCCATAAAAGACCAGCATCTCACTGAGCAAGCAATCTGTAGGCGCAGAAAGTGCCCCCAAATCACTGCTATATTCCTCAAAATCACCAGAAATCTTGTTGCTTGCTGACCACTGGACAATTAAAGGGTGCCTCACTCCATTGTCCCAGATCCACTCTGCATGCCTTTGGTGCAGAAACAGGGAACAGAATGTAATTAGCTGGCGGGTGATGTCCACCAAATGTCATCCCTGAACACATTTGCTTTAGTCCCTATTCACCAGCACCGACAGCAAGGCTGCTTCCCCATCCACTGGCAAAGGCTGTCGCCAAGATTTTAGAATTCAACAATGAAGCAGGCCCGCAACTAAAACATTTATCTGGCAGTTTTCCCTCTTTAAGTCAAAGTGTTATGTTGGCACACGGCACTGTGGGTGGCGATTTGCCAGAGAAAAGCATGTGTTGGAAAACCTTGCTCAATATTACAGCAATCTCGTGCTCGCAAGCCTCGAACGAGTCGAGGAGGAGGCTCTGCCAGGGGGGCTCCCGGCATCCGCCCCTTCCCAGGGCAGGCACAGAGCAGAGCCGCACGCTCGCCTCCAGCCACGGACAAATGAGGTGTTGCTGGCCACAGCCTGGCGTGTTCCACGTCCTGCTGAGGAGGAGTGGGAGAGCTGGGGGCTGGAGGGTGACTGCCTGGAGTACAAGTCAGCTGGTCAGCAGGAGTTTTTGTGCAGGATAGCACAAAAAGACATTGTTTTATATTTTTTAAACAGTGCCCTGCGGGTCCTTAAGTTTCTCTGGGACCAGACCAAATGTTGGTAGGCTTTTTATATGGGGCAGATAATCCTCACTAAAGCAGAAAGAAAGAAAGACCAGAGGGACTTGCCTGTAGTACAGAAAAACATACTGAGGAGGCAACAGTAACTTAATATGCAAGAGAGGCCTGGATTCAGAAGTCAGTTGCATCATTCATTTAGCAACCCTCAAGCCATGGAGCAAGAGCTGGGCTGCCAAGTGTGTGCACTGGGCATTGTGCTCCTGCCAAGTTACATCTTAGAGGAGCCAAGGAACGAGCCAGGACTAAAACAAGAGGATGGAATGGAGCGGTACTGAGCCAAACAAAATCAGGACTCTGTTCCCCCTGGCCTCAGCTGCCCAGGTACGTGGCCAATGATGGCAGCAGGAGGACAAGGCCTGTGAAAGCCGTGCCCATCTCACTGGGCAGGCCAGCAGGGCTGAGCCTCTTGCCACAGGGGAGCTCAGCACCAGCAGCGCTGTTCCCCTGGCAAACACTGGCAAGCCCACAGCTAAACCATCCCTCTGGCCAGCCAGCTGAAGTTCAGCCCTTTGGGGCACTTCTAAGCAGGAGGTCTAAGAGACATGAAGTCTGCTGCTGAAAGAAAGGCTCTAACTCAGCCCTGGCCCCTGAGGCTGGTGCTGGGGGTCACTGGGTGAGACTGGGCTCTCTGCTTTTCAGGCAGCATGGTCCGAGCAAGGCCTCTTCCCAGCCGGAGCACGAGCAGGACAGCGAGAACGACACACCTCCTGCTGTAAGACAGCTACCGACAAAGCTGTCACCAAGAACTGGCAGCTAAGTTAGACATCAAAAAGCCTCAAAATAGGTTACCATTCATTCTGCTTTTTCAGCATTATGTACACCTGTATTTCAAAGTCTTCAGACAAAGCCTTATCCTGCTGCCTCATTTCACTCCCCTCCTGCTCCCTCCTCCATCCCCACAACAGCCTTGAGGCCAGATGTTCACCAAGCACGTGGCTCTGTGAATCCCACCAGGCAACGGCAAACTGCACCTCCTCTGTCATCGGATTTTTCTCCCTTAGCTATACTGAGTGACAAAAACACGTCTTCACATCAATCTTTTTTATTATAAAGTTATGCAATGCCTCCAGGGTCTGTTTGAGACTCCGGCTGTTGTGCTGGGGCAAGAGCTGCTGCTGTGATCACCAGGAGTTACTGCACCCCTTGAAGAGTGCAGTTTCAGCTTTGAATTCCTCAGCGTGGATTGTAATTTCTCATTACACTTTTTAAATTAAAGCAACAGGCTTCGATCCTCTCCTATGTCCATGCAGCTGCAACACTAGAATTTGCTTTGAATCACCTGGATCTAGAAGATGCAGGACAGGTAAGTGCCCAAGGTTCTGGATGCAGTCTCACAGCATTGCAAGCTCTTGAGCCAAGCCAAGCCCTGCGAGCAGGGTAGCAACAGGAAGTGACAGGCCAAGCTGCTGCAGCTATCACCGAGTGTGGTTAGAGCAAAAGCAATTTCATTTCCCTTTAATGAGGTTTCCAGGTAAAGCCATTCTGGGTTTTCCAGCACCTTCATCTTGCTCTGCTTCAAAGTGGCGGCAGGGCAGATGTCGCACAGGAAATGGCAGCGCTGGGCAGCTCCTCCTGCCCAGCAGAGCCTGCTCTCCTGAGCTGCAGAGCAAACACTGGAATCTAGCACACCTCAGTGGAAGTCAGCAGAAGAGCCCCCTTGTCGGGGCTCCCGAGCTTGGAGCACTTTCTGCTCCAGCTGCCCGGCAGAGCAGGAGCCTCTCACACTGAGAGGTACTGGAGGGCAACCACTCTGGACAAAAGGATCACAGAATAAAACAGCCCTGCAGCAGGTACTCAAAATTTCTCTGTAAGCAGAGGGACACCTCACTTCCTCTGAAAAACAACATAAAATTAAAAAAAAAAAAAAGTGTGTAGAGCAGGAGGAGAAAAGCATGTGGCTGTGATTCATACATCAACTTTTGTTAATAAGCCTTTTTATTTCTATCTGCTCCCCTCACTGATGTCTGGAGCTGCTGTGTTTTCACACGTCTCGCAATGCATCCAGGGTGTTTAAAAAAATAAAGATAATACAGTAATGTTGCGCTAGTGCCAGTAACACAAGTCATCCTTCAAACTGCTCCCCTCCTGACAGAAGTGCATGCACTGTACGTGCCTGAAATCCTCCTTAGGAATCCTAGCCTGTTTCGTCTTTACCCTCCATTTGAAAGGAAGCAGGGGATGGGAATAAAATCCTTTCATTTTCTGCAGTTCTTGCCTTTTGTCTCCATGGTGTGGCTGCCCTTGCCCCTGCTGCAGCTGAGCCCTTTCTTTTGCTCCGTGAACCAGTTGGGATTTTTGACCTTTGGAAGAAAACAGCAGTTCCACCACCAGCAGGTTCTCAGTTCAGAAATACCTCTTCCATAAGGGACACCACTCCATTCTCCTTTCCTCTTCCCCCAGACCACCAGCAAAAGCTTCAATTACCTTTTCTGGCCACCCCTGCAAGCCATTTAACCCTCTGCTTTGCCCTGGGCAGGCTCAGTAACTGATCTGCCATTGCTTTGTGCCCGTGTCTCCTCAGCTATCTGAAGCAACACAGATCAGAGGGGCAGACACACAGCAAAACTTGAGGCAAGAGGTGGGATCTGGAGTGGTTTCACCTTTTTGCCTCTGTTTTGTACATCTCTCTTCAACCTAGCTGCTTCTGATGGAGGCCATGAAAAGCACTTGAAAATGCCCACAGAAATGAGGTTATAACATAGGATCCAGGATTTCATATTGTGTTTGTTGCTCCAATCTAACATATCTAAACATTAATATTGTCCTTGGATAGACTGAGATGATTTTTGGTGTTTGCATTCCCTACATTTGACGGAACCATTGCAAACCTGTCACAATCACTCCAGGCTGTCACAGGCCCTTCCTGTAGGGTGGGTGTCTAACCCACTGTTTCTGTCTGCAGCCACCTAAACCAGTCCCACAATGAGCCCCTGCTTCCCAAGACACACAACTTCCCTGGGCCAATATAATACACGGATCGTACCTGTATATCACATTAGCACTGTGATAGCCTATTTTCATCCCAATCCTCACACTTACTCCTGGCTCTAAATTGTTCTTTATAAAGAGGTCTGCAGGGACCTTGTTATTTTTATTGCTGTAATAAGGCAGCTCTACAGGAGAGAAGAGAAGTGTTTAGAAAGATAGTAAAGGCCCTGAGGCTGTCTGAATGTCAGGGAAGGCCTGTTGCAGAGGCCAAGAGACTTGGGCCCTTGCCTTGGTGAACACTAATCAATTTGGCTCGCAAAGTGCGTGCCAGACAATAAAAAACAAAGGGTGGAGGTGCCCAGCTCAAGGATTAACCTATACCAAGATCTCTGCCCAAGAAAGGAGGAAAACAGAAATACAACCCCTCCTCAGAGGTTGCTTTGGGATGGTGCTCCTCCTTCCATCTCCAGGGAACAGGCACCTTCAGCCACAATGATCTGAATCCCGGAGAAACACTCCAAAAAAGCAAATTACCAGCAGCACTTCCATGTCTTTCAAGTAATTCAAAGCACAGGCTCATCAGGCAGGTGATTAATGGTGTTACCCAAGGTGTGTGCTCAGCAGGCACCAGTGCTCAGCAGCCCTGTTAGAGGATGATGGACAGACAGACAGACAGACAGACAAAGTGTCCCAGGGACTTGGAGGAGAGTAAGCAGCGCACTGGCAGGTGAGAAGTGCCTGTCAGTAAAGAGAACCAGTGCACTCACTGAAACCGCCATCGATCCCAGCAGTGCCACTGCCTGCTCCAAAGGCAAATCCTCCAACATGCATGACAAAAGGTCACAGCCTGGATTTAATTTCCAAATCATGCAGTAATAACGCAGAAATGCTAAAGGTAGAGCAAGACTAGGAGACTTTCAGGGTTACGGCTGAAGCAAAAACAAACATTAAACAAATTGGGTGACAAGAGCTGTGCCCGCCCTCGCCACAGCCACTTTGGCTGAGCAGAGATGCTCTGAATACTTTTGACCAAATGTCAAAAATCAGGAAATGCTATTTCATCAGGAACAGAAGTGCTCCCTGGGAACATGAGCAGCTCAGCAAAGCTTGAAATAGGAATACTTCTGAACAATTTGTTCCTACATTCTGAACTCTATATCCCTATATACTTTATTGTTATATATAATCTCTGACACTAGGAAATTATTTGCAGGTTTTTTCCCAACTGAAATATTTCATATATTTTGGCTAATATAACATTTCAACATTTTGATTTTAATCACAATTTAGGAGCAAAAAAAAAAATCTGAAATACCAGAATTTCTTGGGGGACCAATATTTTTTTTTACAAAAAGCCTCATTGCTGAGGAAAAACTGAAAAGTTAGTGTCTTGGGAAGTGATTCAGTGCTGCAACAGCATCTCCAACATGAGAGCACACTGTACTAATAGATGAGGCTGTTGTATGATGCTAATGTGGAAACTGGAGCTCCAGCACACTGTTCATCTCCCTGGTGAGCAGCTGAGCTCAGTAGCTCACAACTGTTTGCTTTATACACTCCGTTGTTGTTGCCATGAGGCCAAGAACACATATTCAGCTCTCCCAGCATTCCTGCAAGACTTAATACCCATTCCAGGTTCCCTCTTGGCACAGAGAATTTGCTGGCTTGATCCAAAAGTGAAAGCCTCTTTTCTTGTCTCAATCCCATTGCTTTCAGCAAAGTGGCACCTGGCTTTTCCGAGCACGCTGGGACTGAAAGGAAGAGCTCCCCACTCCACACCTGTGTGACCCACACAGGCTGGGCCTGCAAGATTTGCAACAGGAGCCGTTCTGCCACCATTATCTCAGAGTTCCTTTTTAGATCTTACAAGGCAGTGATTGATCTGCCCATTGCAATGGGTTTGACTAACATTTCATTACCTGTCCCCACTGAAAATGTTGTTTGATTTAGGTTCAAAGAGCTCATTATGTAGGGCTTTTTTTCCTCAGGAAAAAAAAATGAAATGGAGAATAAGGGAGTATCAAGTCCTGAGCTAATTACAATTTGCCAAGGTTTGGTTGGTGTATGAGTGTGTCTGAGATTTTGCTCATTACCAGTTGTATAATATGATTTCTACTGCACAGTTAATTAATACCCAAAAAATAACCTAAGGAATTTACACAAGCCTAGTTGGAGGACAAGAAATAAATCACCGAGGAGTAGGTCTGGGGAAAGTCCCCAGTGAGGACACTTTGACTATTGATGTAAAACACTCAGAGGTTCAACTTTCAATGCAGACATTTTGGGAGAAGCTCTGAAGCATCTCCAGGAGCACCTCTGAGCCATATTCAGACAGCTGAACTCCATCTCATCCCAGAGGCTCAGTGCTTTATGTGGCTGATGTCAGCAATCTCCAAACAGGCCCCCGGCCAGGCTGGGACCCCGGTGTCCCTCGCCTTGGCAGAGGCACCGCGGTGACGTTCAGCCTGGCTGCCTCTCCTCGCAGCACTGCCTCCCCAAGAATCCCCTTCTTTCAACGGTTCTTTCCAAACACCTGAAGCTGACTTAGAGAAACTTGACTTAAGCATTAGCACAGACACCTCTTCCTTCCACCACCACAGTATTTACCCTGAGACAGTGGAAAATGCCGCTGATCCTTTGAATTCAAGATAGAGCAGTTGACAGATCTGCTCCCCCACCATCAACCAGGCTCCTTTTGGTTACACACAGACACAGGAGTTACCTCCCCAACTGTGCAGTGTGACTGGAGAAGAATCATCTTACTCCTGAAAGGCTTCATTTTGGCTAGCGTTGTTCACCACTGCAGGAACAAGACATACTGCAAAGACACTGCCTCAGTTTTGAGGCAGATGGGTTTTACTATCTGTGTGGGTTTGGTGGATTTGGTTTGTTCTCCAAGGTCATTGAGCTATTCTGACCTTTGGGCTGAACCTGAAAGGACCCTCTGTATGTTCCTTCTAAACCAGTTCATTCAGTCCCACTTTCTGCCCTTTTCAAGCCAAGATGCTTTTGCCCTTTCACACACGTGCAGTTGTTCTATCGTGAGTTCTACCAGCCAAAACAGAAAATAAAATTTACGATGTACACAAGCAGACTCTCAGTGAGCCTCTTCCAGCAGCTTGGCAAGAAATAAAGCCTACTGGGAAGTATTAAAAACAATGACCATCCCAGACTCTTTAAAAAGAAGTTAGATACCAGTAACCCAATACATGGCTGTAAAATGTCTTGCTCTGTCTAGGTCTGTGTTTGTCATCATATCAAAGCATAGAAGTGGTCTTCACTTTGCCTGTATTGGAATTCTTCATTATTCACCACTCCTCCCAAATCTGATGTGATCTGCAAACTAGGAAATCTTGCTTTCTATGTCCTCAGCCAAGTCTTTCATACACTGTAACTATCAGAAAGACCAGGATCTGCCAGTGCAGTCTCCTACAGTACACGCTCCTTTATTAACTTGTCTTTCATCTTGAAAGGCTTCTATTTATGCCTCCTTTCCCCACTCTGCTCCTGTCCTCTGGCCAATTTTCAATCAGTGAGCCAATTCTTCCCCTTTCCAACTCCCCACCTTTAGACATTAACCTCCGACGCGGGACCCTGTCAAACACCGTCTGAAGATCCAAGCCTCTCCTGACTCCTGCTTAGCCTCTTGTCTATGCCGACAGGAGTGTATGTTCTAAAAAAAGAAATTTCCAAAAGTTAGCGAGGCAGAAAAGGTCCTTTCCGGAAACCATACTGGCTATCTTTGGTCAAGCTGTGCGTTTCTCAACAGGCCACCTTTCATCTATTAAAACATTTTCTAAGACTTGTCTTCACCTGAAGGGAAACGAACTTCCCTGCAAGACCCTGGTGCACATCTGGGTCGTTCCTTAAATAATGGTGGGAGGCTGTCCGCCTTCCACCTTTGAGGAATCTCCTGCAAAACACTTCAGCTCTGTGAAGTGCCTGTGAAAACCTTTCCAATTTAGACCCACAGTTCCTTTAACCTCTTTAATAAGAGAGCCATGGAGTAGGGGGTTTGGTACCAACCATCCACTTCACACCCTTCAGCTCCCTGAAAGCTTCATTTTCTGTGCTCTCTTATCCTTTGAGGAATAAAGTCTGGTTTCCACCTTTCTACTTACAACTTTGGTCCAGGCAGCTTCTCTCTGACTCAGGTGTATTCTCTCTGCCAGTAGCCAAGCCTGATATTTCTACTTGCCTTTTCTCTACTCTACAACCAATAGATTAAAATGAAATTAGTTTCTGTCTTTGCAGCCCGGTCTTTTCTTCCTGCTGACGAGCAGACTCTGGCAGCTTGTTCTCACCTGCTCAGCTCCAAAGCCAAAATGTCCCCAATTACCAAAGAATCCCATATATCCTGCTCTGTGTGAGATCATTCCTGCACCATTACCTGCTGCTCAATTCATAGCCTCTCCCAGAAGCTGCAGTAAACCTGTCTCAGTGTGCCACTTTACACCCACATTGAGTCTCCCTGGGCTCCAAGGAGTGTCTGGACTCACAGTCACCTTTCTGCCATGCCACTTACTGAGACACCTGTGTGCACAAGCAGCTTCCTTCCTCGCAGGTCACACGAGGAGATGAAGATCCTGCATTGCTTGCAGAGCCACATGAACAGGTTTTTTCCCAAGCCACTAGGCTGTTCTGCATGATTAGAAAGAGCTGATTTAAACACATTCCCAGTTTCATGGGCTTGTTACAGTCCATCATGGGCAGTGGCTGCAGTTTGTTTTCTCTGTGTGTTCTCATTGCCCTGGACAAAGATGCTACATTTAAAAAATGGAAAGGAGCAACCTCAAAACTTCATTTGGGCAGTTGTTTTTTGAGCTTGAGTCATTGCTGGTACTTAGTGCAAAGCAATAGAAAGACCAGCTGTAAATAAATTCTAAGTCCAGCGAGGAGTGAACTCTTCACAGGCTGCCCAGTTCATCCAAAACGTACTGGTGTAGGGAGAAGTAAAAATTGTTCTGCTCTATCTACCTGACTTCCATGCTCCTCCCACCAAGGCAAGGCAAGGCACCTCTTCCCTTCAGCGTCTCTTCCACTGTCCCGTGTTTAGGTCGTCCAAGGCAGAGACGGTTCCTCGCCAGAAACCCTTCCAATCTCCAGGTGAAACAGAGACAAAGCAGTGATTCTTCCAGCAGCTGGTGGGGCAGAGGACTGAGAACCAAGCTTGTCGCTCTTCATGGCTTTGTTCCAGGCAGACAACCTGGCTGGCAAAGCTTTACACTGTGGGCTACTCTGAGCAGCAGCTCTGTGAAGAGGAAAACCAGCTGCTCCTCTGGGTTTTCCCAAAGGGCTCCCCAGCCCCGGCTGCACAGACTTGGCTGGCACGGCCTGGGGATGGTTCCTTCTGTAGGGCAGAAGGTAGGTCAGGCCTCTCACGGGTGCTTTCCAGGCCACCTCCTAGGGCCTGGGCAAGACCTTAAACCATCAGTTCGGCAGAGGTGGCAGGAAAGGCTGGAAAGGGGGACTGGCTCTCCTCAGCACAGCCAGGGCTGCGCAGGGGCAGGACAGGGCACCTCCCCTGCTCGGCTGTCCTGGCTGCGAGGTCATCTGCCACTGCAGCCCCAGCGGATGCAGAACGCTCTCCCTGTCCTCTGCACTGCGCCTCTTTCCCCTCGGCCCCAAGATAGCCAAGGTCACATTTGCTGAGCTCCAGGCTCCACAGAATCTTTGTCTGTTCCAGACAAGCCAGGGGGAGCAGACAGGAGAGAGTCAGTCAGTGTTATCACAACTAATGCAGCTCATTAGAATTGTTTTAAGCTCTGAGAGCAAATGAATATCTAATGAGATTTCCCCCCAGGTGTAATTAGCAATAAGCTTTACATTGCTCTAAAAATACCCTCCAATTTTTTGAAAAACTAAATGCAGATAACTGGAAGCTCTAGTTACACTTAATGAACTGAACAAAGCACATTGAAAACTAAGAATATTTTAATTGTGTTTATTTAGCCTTCAGCAAAGGATCCAAGACATTTTCATAATCATCAAATTAATTTCCAAATGCTCCTTTGTAAGTTGTCCAGCCAGCAATGTCGACGTTGATCATATTCAGAGGACTATTTCCTGATCGGACAGTCCATTTGCTAAACAATGCATTATTCAAGAAACTGCAGCCATCTCTTCACCAATTCTTCCTCCCATGGGCAGTTTAGAGTATGAAAAGAATTTATTGATGCAAGAAGAAACACCGCAGTTCTGGTTAGTGAAAATAATCATGATTACATATCTTCTTTCTCCATAGCTGTCCCAAAAAGAATGGTGAGGAAAATATTCACTTTCTTTAAAATTCCCAAATATTACTAAAGTAGGTATTACCTTTCACATTCACTGCAGTAAGAAGCTGACTTCATATCCCTGAGTATCCCAAATGACCAATTAATTTTGGCAACCATCAGCCAGAGCTGTCTAAAACTCTGACCTTTGAAAGAAAAGAAGCTACAACTTAATACACGTATCATCTTTCCCTAGAAGTGTTTAGGACTCAATCCTGGCTTTGATTAAACCAGGAAAATACCAGTAAGATTTCGTGCCATGGTTTCTCTGCCTCTGGTGGCTGCTGCCAGGCTTCCAAGATGGAGTGTGAGGTGGCCACTTGCCATCAGATACCTCCAACCTCAACCCATAAACCGAGCTTGAGCCAAGGAAACAAATTCACAGAATGGGAGCAGTGATGAGCCCTTTCCTGGGAATTGTCAGTGCCATGCTACCAGAAAATCCAAAATGCCACTCGTTCCCTTGGAGTCCCCCGCACTTCCCTCACAAGTAACAGCAAGGCTGCGTCCTCACCGCTCCCTGCACGTGTCCCTGCCCCAGCAGGAAGAGCAGGACGCAGGAAAGGACCACGGCCACTCTCTGTCCCACTTCTGCTCACGGCGCTCCAGGAGTGGCCCCGGAGGCGGGCTGGGGCCTTGGCGCTGCCCCAGCGGCCCAGGTAGTCACATCCCATCCATGTCCTTTGTCTCCGTGCTCGCAAAGGAGAGTTAATTAATTCTGATCACTCCTAATAGTCTTCTAGGTCACAAATTGGTGATTCAGCTTCATTAATTTGATTTCTAGCATTTCATCCTTTGCACTCTCTGCCCGATTAGCTTCTTGAAATTTAGTTTCAGTAAATGGGATGAGCAAGGCAGAAACTTCCAAAGAGATTTTCCTCACTGGCATTTGGAGGACACGTCAGAGCGCAGAACCCCTGGACTCGCAGCCAGGGTGCGGTCACCTCAATTTTGCAAACTTCCTGATGACGGGGTGCCGTGGCCAGGCTGCAGTCCGAGTCACTTTGCAAAGGAAGCGTTGATTCTCCTCTCACTCAGACAGGCCTAAATCAGGAAAAGCACCAGCGCAAATTGCACTAGAGCAAGGCTAGCACAGGAGAAAAATCAGACCATCGGATGTCTGAAAAGAGCAAAGAACCAATTTTTCTGATAGTGTTTTTAAATAAAAGCTGACACTGATTTGTAGGAGTAGGTAAGCAGAGATTATATATACTGAAAAATTCTCTAATCCCTCAGGCATCTATTCAGGCAATGCTGAGAAACAAAGCCCACCATGTCAGCCACACTTTGGAGGGGTGAGGACACTGTGAGTCACCAAATGCTGTTCCTGGTCTTAAGGCATTCTTAGACAGGCCACTGCTATATGACTCCTAAAAAGAAATATTGCAGGCAGAGCAAGTGAATACATTCTACTATAGTTGGGGTCTTGGTGGGGTTTAAAAACTAGAAGATATTTTTTAAAAAGACCCAAAGATCATTATGGCTATATTTCTGATTTTCAGATGAGAAATCCAGATTGTAACATGGTATGTTTGTCTCCCTGTGATAAGTTTTTATAGTATTCCTACTTTGCAGCATAACTCTTCCAATGGGAGACCAAACCCATTTCTTCCTTAGGTAGGACCTAATCCTCCTTCCCAATAAATAAAAGCTTCAGAATATGAAAACATTCTTGCAAATCAATGCTGCATACACAAAAATCATTATTTCAGCTGCAGCAGGGGGAAAGAGGGCAGGAATGACATCAGTTGTGTAGAAAAGCAGCGTATAACTCTGTGGCACTGAAAGTTTCCTGAGAAGGTCAGAGGAAATGTTCCAGGGTCCAGGCAGAAAATTGCACCTTCGTCTCCATACAGATTCCTGAGAAGCAATGTCTCCTAGCCCTGAAGTTCACTGTGGACGTCAGCCCAAGCCACGGCTTTTCAGCCACGTTTGAAGCAGGGAGGTGCGTGTGGTTTTGCCGCAAAACCACGAGGCAATACAAGCTCAGGGATATTCTACCAAACCTCAGCTGAAGTTTATCAGAGCAGAGCCATGTGAACCCAGGTCCCACCTGCCTGGTGGGCTTCACTGCAAACTCATCACAGAGCTCCAGCTGCAAAAGGAAACAGATTTCTCAGGCCACTGTAAATCTTGGGGTGAAAATCTTTTCTAGGAAATTATAAAATAGCTGAAACATGCAGATGTACACCCAGAGCAGCACAACCTGAGAGAGAAAACAAACCACAGCTGTGGCTGGAAAACCCCCTGTCCAGTCGGCAGCACAGCTTTTCACATCACAGGAGCCAATGAACAAGTGCTGGAGTGTTCTCACTGCTCAGACATGTGCAACCTGGAGCCTTCGCTGGGCTTATTGTTCCCTTGCAAAAGGCCCATTTAGAGCAAGCCCAGCAAGCCTGAGAGGGGAAGGAGGACAATGGCAATCTCTCCCATTCAGCAGCACAGGCCTAGGAAATATTTGCTACTCCAGGAGAGCAGCAGAGGCGCCTTTTCAAAGCTCCCTTTGCTGGGAGGTGAGTGACAGCTGAATCACAGTGCTGCTTTCCAAGAGCCAGACCTCAGTAGCACTGCCAAGAGTGGCCCGTTGTATTCAGAGCCCCGACACAGCTGCAGTTACTGGGAGGTCCTGCCATTGTCCTCCCCCAGCAGAAAGATGTTTCTGTCCCCCCTTCACAGACCTCCATCGCTGCCCAGCACAGGCAGGCTGAATGAAAATGTCAGCAGCAAGCAGGGAGCAGATGTGAAGGGACCATGCTCTCTGACCTGGATTCACCCATCACGTGGGCCAGCGCTGTTCCATTGAGAAGCGCTTTGTGAGACAAGTTCAGGGGGATGGGACGCTGCCACCCCCGGCAGCCCCAGCGCGGGGCACAGACCTGACCAGCTCCGGGATGGGCCTTCAGGGCAGGCCGAGAGAAATTCTGCCAGGGAGCCATCCAGGGAGAGATCAGCACCACAGCAGCCTTGTGGGATTTGTGCACTCAAGAGTGTACTGGAAACTCTCCCCACCTGATCCACCCTTAAATTCTGCACACTACACATGGGTCACAAGTAATACCCCTCTTCTGAACAGTGACTCTAAGTTTTGAGTCCAAGCTTTAGTAGAAATAAAACCAATAAAACTCAAAAGTTTTAGAAAGCATTAATAATATAATGTCTTCTGGAAGTAAGGCAGTTTGTGGTACCATTCTGTCTCCAGAATAGTAAAAGAAAGTTTATTCAAAACAAAACAAAAGTTAAAATAACTAGTGTCATTTCACAGTCCAAAGTAAATAAAATGCAAAAAAACCAGAGCTGAATAAACTGAGAGAAAAAAGCCACAGATGTTCAAAACAAATTTTAAGCAAATTTTGTCCCCATTATGTTTGTGACACTTCTTCAGTGACTGCTAGAACTGCAATTCATTAGCCCAGTGCTCACGGTGGGATCTTAAATATTCATCAGAAGCACATGCAAGTGCCTGCCTACACAGAGACTCATCCCTGGCCTGTCCCCGTGCCCCAGCAGAGCACTCACCGCCGGGACCTGCCCATGGCTGCAGCCAGACCTGGGCACAGAGCCGCTGAGGAGAGCACCGAACAGCACCAAACAGCGCGACTGCGGCTGGGTAAGAAAAGGAGAGGGAAGGGAAAAGCCTTGGGAGGTCTGTCAACAGGGCAAGCAGTGTGGTCCAGCGGGGATTTTACTTCGTTTGGGGAACAACAGGACACTTACGGAAGAGCCTGCGCTCCTGGGGATAGTACAGGAGAGCAGCTGCTTTACACTGTCAGCCAGATCAGAGACAAGTCTGCATCCAAGGGCTGGATGTGAGCCAGGTGTACTAAATGACTACAGAGATACCTAAGATACAGGGATGGCAATCTCTCACCAGGTTTGAAATGCAGATGAGGGTCTGCAGAAAGGGCAGCAACACAAATATCTTGGAGCTGAGAAAAGCCAACTTTGAAGGGAAATGAGACAAGGCTGAAGGAAATTGGCTGGGATTCAATAAAGCCTGAGAAACACACAATGGAAAGAGTTTAATGCAGCCAGAAATTACATTAGAACAATTCTCCTTTACAGAATTTTTTTGCCCCATCAGAATTATTTTCTTGTCTCTCTCCATCAGTGGCAGAAGCCAAAGTTTCACAAGGAAAAAGCCTCCTTATCAAAGTACTACCACCGCGGGAGCCACGGCATCCCCGACTCCTGCGACCCAAGGAAGCAGGAGCAGAGCGAGGCGCAGGCGGCCCGGGGAGCGCGGCTGCGGCACAGCCGCGGCCGTTCGGTTCGTACCTGCCCCGGAGGGCTCTCAGGTGTGCAGCGGGAACGGCCGCGCCGTCCAACAGCTCCCGGCACGAAGGTCAGGGCCGGGAGTGACACAATTAAACCGGAGGGACGGAGCAACTTCTTCCCCACACTTCAAAGCGAAGTGCCAGTACCGACAGCACAATGGGGCCATTGAAACCGGAGAGTGATAATGGGAGAGGAGGCGGCACCACACAGCTTAAAACCAAAGCAGATTCTTCCCAGAACTCACTCCCAGAGGCATTACAAACTGAAGGGAAAAACAAGAGAGTAAAAATAGATTCAACTCTGATCCACAGTAATTGCACAACAGGGATAATAGAGATCTCAGAGGTGGAGATCATGAAGTGGTAGGATTTTAGAAATTAAAACTGGGAGCACCAAGAATTAAAGCAGAAGTTGATGAATCTGGAAACTACAACCAAAAATGCTGCTTCAGCTCTGGGCTGGCTGGGGCCTTTCTCTAAGACCAAGAAAAGGGCCTTCAAGGATTCCTTCTGCCTTGGCAAGCAGCCCCTCACCAGGAAAGTGGGGTACGTGCAGTTTATACAGCCACTAAACCCCGGCGAGGGAAAACCATTCTGCCCCCGCCCCTGGCCGTAACCAGAGCAGATATGAAGCCTCCACCTCTGTCTTCTCCCCAGATCTGTAGTTATCCGGATGAACTACTGTTTTCCAGCCCAGCAGGATTCTTCCCGCTCTCAGTTCCAGGGGGAGCTCACACTGAACAAATCGTGTGCGCTCTAACTTTAAAAGCTTGCTCTTCCCATGCATCTTTGTCCTGATTTCATCTGCCTCAAAAGCCAAGATAGTTTTGACTAACAGAAAGTAATGAAGACGAGAGACCTGAGTGTTAAACTACTCAACACGTGAATTCCTTCCAGCTGAGTGACTCGTACGAGGGTCAGAGCGGCGGGCAGGAGGCCGGAGCCGGGAGAGGCGCAGGCCGAGCGGCTGGGGCACGGCGGNGGCTCCACAGAGCCCGGCCAAGCGCTCAGTGCAGCTCCTTTGTTCCCTGCCTATCAGCGGGTTTGGAACGCGGGTAATCACAGCCACTTTTACGTGCTAAAAAATAGCCACTCATTCTTCCTCCCCAAACCAACCACGTGGGAGAAGAGATATACTGGGTTTTCTCTTTCTTGGCCTTCTGGTTTCTGGTCCATTAGCTGAATTCATTTCACGATTTAGAATGTTCTTACGAAACCACAAGGATTAGAAATATCTTTCATAATGTAAGAGCTCAAATTGTACAAAAAGACATTTATTTCAGCATCTGGAAGAAAAAAAAGTCCCATCAAATATTGCAGTTCTTAGTCACACTACCAACAGGATGCTGTGAGCCCTCTTCTAGCAATCCCAGCATGATCTGAGCACCTTGTTCCCAAGAACACTTCTGCCTCAGGAATAGGTAGGCAACCAGAGAGCAAACCTTCTGCTCTCACTGCTGCCTCTTCCCAAGACCCTGCGGAACAGAAGCATGGCTTTTCTTGATTGACAGTTCTCTCTCACCTGTAAGAAAGTACTTCCAATATTACATGTACTGCTATTTAAAGAGACTCTTCCATCTTCCTGCATTTACAGCAGGAGCACAAGCCTGATGAAGAATGGAGCATTGGGTCTCTCTCAATGTCATACTAAATTTATACAGACCTCAGAGTAGAGGCATGTCATTTTTCTCTAATTAACACATTTCAAATGGGATCCAGACTAGCCTGATGGGGAAACAGGGTTTGGAGGGAAATGAGGTGGTTTTGATTCAAACCCTGACTTCCATCGAAATGCTGTGGTCTGCTTAGAATGTCTGCAGCCATCATTTTACAAGGCACATCTACACAAAATCCCTGGGGGTTTTAAATGCTGACTTGCAGCAGGACCCAGATTAGAAATTAGTGCAACCAGACTGCGTGGAGCTCCTGCCTGCAGCCCCAGAAGATGCCAAGCTGCAGTGGCTGCACCGCACCATGCAGGCTGCTGGCAAGAGCAGGCACTGACTCTGTACTCCCAACACAGACCCTGTGCTGCCTCACTCCGACAATGGGGATCTGTTCTTTCAGGATGTTCCATGAGTGCCTTAGGACTAGATTTCTGAAAGCAAACCCTCGGCCTTGTTGCTGGCTTTAGGCTGCACTGCAGCTACCCTGGAGGAAATGTTTCCTTCATCGTGGCTCCTGGAACACTGCTCAATGCATACGGCAGAATCTCCTGTATTTTAACTGTCTAGTAAATCCTTCAAATGCTTCTGGCTCACAGTTCAAGCACTGGAACCAGCCTTGTCCCAGGGTAACAAGCTACCCCAGTTATAAAGAGCAATGGTTTATGCCTTTCTATCGGAGCACACAAGAGAACAGCAGCAGAGTGTCACCATTCTTAGCTAATTTGGCACTTCAAGCAAGAACAGGGCTTTTATCTCTTCCTTTTCATTACAACATGGTGAGACAAACATTTGATATCAATAAGTAACTAAGCTGGCTACAGAGGACAAACAAATAACTGCAGACGGTTGTTTGGTAAGTGATGAGCCTTTTTGGGCGCGATCACCACCTGTAGGCAAGCTTTGATTCAGACATGAGATCATGGAGGAGAAAGGCACAAAGCAGACACGCACGAGAGCAGCACCTCATCTCTTCTGGTACCTGGGACAGCAAACAAGTGCAACTCCTGTAAACGCCAGAGGGGGAAGGGGCAGAGGACATTTCTCCAATGCAGCACTTTTTTCTACCCAAATTAATATCTCTTCTTTGTACAGGTGCTCCTCCCTATTCCCACCCAAGCACACAGAGTGCACTGTGTGATGATATCAGCAGTGCAAAGGCTGCTCCAAATAAATTATTTCATGTCACCTCTCCCTTAAGAAGGGACTTGGAGAGAGCGTCTTTCTCGCCTGTGTGTCCACATGAGCACACACCAGGTCACCAGCCTGAAAAGCCTTTCCTCGGCGCAGGACACTTCACGGCAGCCACACAACAGCTTTGCTCTGGTTCACAAGGCCAGGAGGAAAATTACTTGAACCATAACCTGCTGAACCTGTACAGTGGAGAGAATTTGGTTCTGCTTCAGGGAAGCGCAGCCAGGCTGAGATGCTGCTGAGGTCAGGAAGGAACCTAAGTGCGCCAGCCTGGCACAGCAGGACTGCGTGTGCAGCTGGCCCCTGGCGCTGGAGGGCTGAACCTGACAGAAACGTTTCCACATTCCGACTCCGGGGCGGGACCTCTTTGGCCTGCCAGCGTGTTTCACCTTTAAGCGAAGGCCGGCTGTCAGGCAGAGGGCGAGCGGAGCGGCCAGCAGCGCCAGCACGGCAGCGGGCCAAGGGGCAGCGGCGGGCGGCTCTCCCAGCCGGGCGCCTTCACCGCGGCCGCTCGGCTCCAACACCGAAGCCAGCAGCCACTAGATGGCAAACTCACAGCCCGAACCGCACGCTGACCGCCCGGCTCCTGCAGGGCCCCCAAAGCGAGGGGGCCAAAAGCCAGCAGCAGCGCGGGGGCGCGGGGCTGACACGCACCGAGCACGGCTGCCTCCCTCGCCAGGCTCAGCCTCTCCTCGGCCTTCTGTCCCGCCACTAAACTGCACAAAGGGGAGCCACAAACGCGCTGCCAACTCTGCCAACCAGCTCTTGCTGCTAATTCGGAGGTCCAAACATCCCAGGCACAGCTATGGCAGAAGGGACAAAACAAGATTCCAACACATCCACTAAAAACATATTGCTTAAGCCAGGAAAAAAAAAAAAAAACACAAAAACCTGCAGCCTGCAAATAACATGGCTAAAGAGACCCAGATTGCAGATGATGTATTATTCATTGCTAACATCACTGCAAGCCTCCAGCCAATCTCGTTTTCTCAGTGCTGGCTGCAGGAGACGTGGGGGCACTATGTAAATCAGCAATATCTTGCAAATGGCTGTTACATATTAGCTGCACGGCTCTGGAAAGAAATTAATTGCATGGCAGCCAAAGCTCTACACAAGCAATTGTCTTGGTCTAGCAAAGTGGCCATTTGTATTTTATCTCAGCCTGTTATTATCCTGAATCAGTTCTTGAGCAAAGATCAAAGCTAGACTGGGTAAAACAGTCCTCACTCATTACATGCCAATATTTTTTTCTAAGTAGAAGTCCTTTCCAGGAGCTGGAGTCACAGCAATGGGTGCTGCAATGAGCAGAGGGTCTGCAAAACCTCTGGATCACCCTAAGCCAAAATTTCAGCCAAGATGCTGAGGGCAGCTGCCCACCCCACAGCCAGAGAGATGGATGGCCAAAATTGCTGCGCATCTGCAGGAATACAAAGCCAGCAACGTGATGGTAATTGAACTTCTCCTTTAGCTACAAGGGGAAATATCCCTTGCTTCAAGAATAATAGAAAGTAGATACATTTTTATTTTGTGTCCAAAAACCCTGCGATTTTACCATGCTGCTGTACAGGGCACAACAAACAAGGGCAGTTCATTTCCCTTGTATACTGTAGCACGGTAGTTAGACTGTAACACAGAGCTGATCAAAACAAATTCATTTTCATGCCATTTCAAGTTAATGCTCCCCAATAGTAGAGTTGTTTGGGCACTCAGAGTAGCAGCAGTGCTGTGTACCCAGACTCAAATACTCTTTTCATCCATAATTATTTTCAGAATGTCAGGAAAGAATAAATCCTGCAAAGATTACTTAAAATATTTTCCTCACCTGATGATACTATTTAGTGCCCCTTAGCAAATTCAGCCAAAATATAGTGGACCATACTGATCCGTGGTTTTGAGTGTACAAAGTCTGTCAGAAGAATTCACTTCCAAGATACACTTCCATAGAACTTATCAATACATTTTGCACCATCAGTGCTCAATTATAGAAACTCCGATAGATGGGGGATCACCACAGGCAAGGTGTGCTTTGGTTGTGACACTCACAATAACCATTTGCTCCTTGTGACTGTGAATCTCAGCTCCAGAAAAAGATATTTTCATTGATCCACTTTCCAAGAACCCAGGCTGAGGCATTCTGAGGTCCATTCATATGGCTCATCCATATATACCCTCTCTGCCCTGCCTTTTTCAATTACATGGACTTATACTGGAAAATTTCTCTGGGAAGTGTGTTGTCCAACCTTAACCAACAACACACTGCTCCCTTTTGCTATGCTGATTCTGCTGTTTCCCTCATTTGCATCTGCTGCTTTAAATTGTTGACCCATGCCATGACCATGTCCGTTATGACCAACATATTTGATCAGTATGTTGCAAACCTGAGCACTGCACTTGCCCATTTAATGAGCAATATTTTAGACACTTTCCAAACTTCCTGTCACTAGCATTAGCTAACACACGAGCGATCCAGACAGACTCTTTTGTTCTGAGCAGCTGTGCTGTAAAACAAGCTGAGTATCTCTGCGGCCACAAACTGCTCTCCAAGGTCTCCCCATCCCCAGTCTGCCATATGTTGCCCCTATAGCTTGTACAAACTCTTTCATTTCCTCTCTATCCTGTTGCATTTCATCGGGTCTCACTAAAGCACACCCCAGCATCCGAAAGCCCGGCTGTTCGTGGTGCTCTGCTCTGTTTTGCCAAGGGCACGCAGCTTTTTGGTGTAGATCCTTACATGGCCTCTCACTAAATGTCTCTGGTTTTTAGGGTTTTCAAGCCTTTCTGTGAGCCTTGCAGCCCACTCCAGTGGAGGGAGTGCCACCTCCAAAGCAGCCCATAGCAAAGAGAGCGCTGGGTGCTTGCACGGCAGTGGGCCTACCTCAGCGCAAACCCAGGAAGCCAAAGATAGTTAGATAAGGAAAACCACACCACCTGGCTACCAGACAAACACAAAATATCCAGCCCATCCACAACTGTGGAGATAAAGGCTTGTGCCATGAGGAGATTTTGAGAAAAGCAGGGAGAACCTCGAGTTGGAAGCAGCCGTTTGGAAAGGCAGAGACGCTGCTGTACAGAGACATCATCTGCCCTTCTCAAGGGGCAGTTTGTGTCCTCAGCGGGTTCCTGGAGGGCTCTCACGAACACAACATCGCAGCAACGCTGAGATTGAAGAAACATCCCCAGCCTCTCGAGCTCGGAACACAGAGGAGCTGCTTTAGCTGTTCCTGGTTTCCACTTTGGAGGCCGGTGAGAGGTGAGGATGTGTCAAGTGCCATGACAGAGGGATGCTAATGTGCATGCCCGGCTCCGAGGGGCTCCTCCCGCGGCAGGCCGGCCCCAGCAGCCGCGGGAGCTCGCTCACCGCCGAGGGCCAGCATTCGAGCGGCGGCACTGCCCTCCTGCACCCGCAGCCTGCAGCCCAGGCACGGGGGCTCTGTCTGTGCGGGCCGCTCCCCGGCCGAGCCCCCGCTGGCTGCAGTCTGCACTCAGCGGAATTCAGGGAGCACCGTCCCTGCCCCAGGAGACACTGCCGAAGTCAGCAGAGCTCAGTCAAAATGTCCCTTTCCTCAGCTTCCCCTGCATCCCGCTGGGGGACAGCACATTCTCCGTTTCTCTGAACTATCTCACCGAGCTGCAAGCATCAGCAGCACTAAATTCTGCTCTTTTTTGGGAAGGAGCCAAGACTGCCAATGTAAAGCACAGGATGTGATTTCCTGCCCCTCCTGGAAAAGGAAGCTACAGTCCAAAAGGTAGAGAAAGAACTATTAATCCAAGAACAACCATTTTAATGTGGATGATCACATGATGCAGCTGCAGAAATACCAGTCCAATTCAAACAGAACTTGTAATGTGCTAAACATGCAGGACTCGTGATACAGAAAAGGAGATACCAGATCCGGGTGCCAAGAAGAGGAACTACTGTTCACAGTCTCTTGAGGAAAGATGCCCCAAGGACCACTGCTCTTCTGACAGAACTCTTTAATCAAGAAAATACTAAAAAAACATGAAAAACTAGTGGAGATTCTCTACAAAATCTCCTACAGTTCTACTTTATACCGTGTATGAGCCGATTAGCACCAAGGTGCTGGGCTCCTTGGGAAAGGAAAAGCTTATGGAGTGAAAAGAAAACCAGTGAACAGCCCCAGCAGGTTTACTTTTGCACAGGCTTTAAAAGAGATGGAGAAATAAGCAGTGCTATTGAGTTGGTGCAGAGATGGCCTGTACAATTCCAGTAGCTACTGCCTGCTTAAGCACAATGAAATAGGATGAATAGAAGCCCTAATGTGGCTGACTCACCCTCATTACCCAACAGCCTAAAATGGGGGGGTGGTCTTCCGAGGAGATCAGAAAGTGTATTTTCAGATATCTGAAAGTGTGAGTGCATATGGATTATGCAGCCCAAGCCACGAGTGCCCATTATTTTCCATCTGTATGGCTGTAAGAACTCTCCTGTGTACAACTACTTCTGTTTTCAGAGTGTCTGCAACCATTTGCAAAAGACTGACAGACATGTGTGTGCAGACACACACCCCGTGCTGTCATGGGGACTTGCCTTCTGTTCTTTCTCACTACAGTTTTCCTCAGCCTAAAATAAAAGCACGTTATGTGCAAAAAAAACCCCACCAAAAAAAAACAACCCACCATAACACAAGAGTGTTTATTTGCTTATGAACACTATAATCTTCATAGATTGATATTAAAACCCTTCACACTTATTTTTACTGCCTACTTCAATTGAACTTAGCAATTCCAGTGTATCTTGAAGAGTGCTGAACAGCTGCAAACTAGCCAATGGATCACATTCCCACAGATGGTGTTAGAGTCCAAAGCTCGTCATGTTTGACTGTGGGGTATGAACTGGTCAAATACGAAGTTACTGAGTCTGGGAACAACGTTTCACAATCCTTGCAGACTGTTACTTGTTTTTACACGTCTTTGATTTTCTGCTGCTCACTTGGAAACGGTGACGTTGAAGGGGTTTCTGTAGAAGTAGCTCAAGACCAGTTGGCTCCACCAGAGCCCGTCCTTTGCCTAAGCTCAGGTATGTCCCAACTTTGCAGCCTCTCTGCTGATTGATTAAGGTAAGGTGGGATGTTTCCAGCACTAATGTGACAGGGTCTAGAGAAACGCATGTGGCTGCACAGCGATCTAAGGATGGGATTGGGAGCTCGGGCCCATCAACTCCAGATGTGCTCAGTACCGTTCACAGCCCTGTGCTCTGCCAGATTCCCTACCCTCATTTCCTATGTCACAGACACACAGTGCATTTCCTGGGCTGGGAAGGCAGGCACTGTCTCAGTGCCACGAGGAGGGTGAGGCTGCCAGCCCTGCCGCCAGCACCCCTGCCCCTGCCTCCAGCTTGCAGCTCCTGGTGTGAGCGGCCAGCCCAAGGCCAGCCAGGGACAGAGATCACTCAGGAGAAGGCAAAGGGATGATGACAAACACAGCAACTCGCTCTTGCTTGTGATTAGTAGCACCAGAAGGGATGTCATTGTGGTCAGAAAGACCAAAAAGGGCACCAGGCTGTTTTGGAGACAAAAGGACTATGTGCATGTGTATATGAGAGTAAGAGAAAAAACATGAGACAAGGGGGAGAAGAACTGGTGGAAGCACCAGGCGATTTTTCCAAAGCCCTGCCTCCCACAGGCAGAGGAGTGGGTCACCCCCTCCACAAACTGCTCAAGCAGTTGTGGCCTTCAGGGAAAAGTGTCACCTCCCAAACCGAAGGAAAGTGGTAAGAACAGACGCTGAACAAGATCTGCTGCTGATTGAGTCCTTCCCCAATGCCTGCAGCTCACCCATCCCATCTTGTGTTGGTCTGCTCTGGACATCTACAGCCCAGAGCTCACGTGAGTGGATTCCCACTGAGGGCTCTCCCCAGGATGCAGAAAGACAAGGATTATCTAATCACATCTGTGTAGAATATATCTGCATTGCAGCAGAATGGGCAATCTCAGGGCTTTCCAGTGGTATTCAGAGAGTCTTTCTTCGCGTGAGCTCCCAGAATTAATCACCAGTGTATGAATTTGGCTTCCCATCCCTTTCCCCAGCTGACAGGAATTGATGGCACCAACTGCCGTCACCACGAGAAATAAGTGATTCCTTCACTAGCATGGCAGACATATGCCAGCTAGGAAGAGAAGATCTGATCATCAGACTTGCTTGTTTTGGCTTTTCAATGCACAAAAGGCTGTTTTTCTCAGAATTAGGGTGACTGCGACAATCTGTTTTTAGACAGAGTTAGAACCACAAGATAAAAGAGGCAGAAATCTTCTCATCTGCATATTTATCATCAAAATGCAGCAACTGCATAATTTAAGCTTAGTGTTAAAAATATTGTATGTATATTTTAAGGTTTTCCTACTCAGGTGAAAAGGAGACATGCTTTCACTAAGGAGGTTAATTATTTTCTAATGGTGTGAAAACAACAGAAAAAAAGGAATCAAAAGGAATTTTTTTACCCTTCCCCCTACCCTGAGGCACGATAGAGAGGTATCGCTGTCCATATCCTTCACAAACACAGACAGTGAAGTGACTCAGAACAATAGAGCGCAGGATGTGCCGGTAACCAGGGTGCCACTGAGCCCCACGAGGGCACTGGACACTGGCACAAAGGTGCACTGACAGGACACCTGCAGAGAGAGCAGGGACATCCTCTCAGCTCATTAAACCTCTCAGCTGAGGACAGATGCCCTCGCACAGGCGGGGAATGGGCACAAAGTGGCTCTGCCAGAGGACACGAGGGTCCAAAGGTGCCACCCAGCTGGGTGAGCACTGCACCCAGCTGCCTTCTCTGCAGGGGCAGAGCACGGCTGGGCTCAGGCTGCCCGGGATCACCCTCCCCACGCCATGCCAGGCACCCTCACTCAGCGAGAGGGCAGGGGTGCTCTTCACTAGGCCAAACCCTGCAGTGAAAACGAAGCAAACACACGCTGGCTGTGTGGTGCTCAGCAGTGCCGGGGCAGGTTCCTCACGGCTCCTCCCTATCTGTATGCACACGGAGTCTGCATCCCCTGTGGAGCTGAGGGGACTGCCCTAGCTGTGTAGGAGATCCCTCTGCTTAGCAGGAGGACTTCTCCACGCAGAGGTGCCTGCTTCATCGGCTGTCCCACTGCCTGCCTCCTCAATAACGACAGTTCCTCTGTGACCTCTGCTGCTGTCCATGCAGACATGACGTTCCAGACAGGACCTCACTTTCCCACTAGGAAGCCCCCTGTCCTCTGCAGCACTGCCCAGGAGCGCCACGGCACGATCAGTCCGTGCTCAGAAATGTCCCTGGGAGCTTGGCAGCCCCTCCGGCGCGGCGGAGCTGGCCATCTGCTGCTCCCCCAGCTGACACAGCCTTCCCATGCTCTCTGCTGCCTGCCTTGGCGTCCTCACACGGCCACGCCATGCACTCTGCTGCCACAGGCCCATCCCTCAGACCCCAGGCCCTGCAAGGACCTGATATGCACGTGTGCCTCTGTTTAAAGAGACACGTTGGAAGGGCAGCGCATGACAACACACCGCAATCTGAAGACAGCCAATCAAACCAATAAATCCCCCCTCACTCCCCAACAGCTGTAGCCCAATTAAACTCAACAGTTCACAGGTGTTCATGTAATGACTTTAACACAAAAAAAAGCACGGCTCCCTTTAGGGGCCTTTAAAAAAATTTAGAGCTCTTTAAATTTTATATACCAACAACATCAAACCAAAGTAGGAAATAATAAAGAAGGAAAGGAGATAGAGCAAAGAAAATACACAGTGTCAGCATCAGCAACAGCCTAATTAAACAATAGCCAACAGGAAAATGCACATTCCGCTCACCCAGCCATGGTCCTTCTGGAGTTGTGCTGGATGCAAAAGCAGTTTGCTCATATTCCTTTCAGCATGGCTGCACCAGCCCTCTCCATTCATGCAGGCCCTCAGCCGGCCCAGGACAGAGCTGTGAATGAACTCTCACCAGCAGAGCCAGGGCCTGCAGCCATCACTTCTCTGCAAGGCTTTGCCTCCCTCCCTAGCACGAGGTCGAGCCTGCGCTGCTCTCCCTGGCGTGCCGGGGGTGCAGAGCTCTTCAGCTCACCTCGGGAAGAGACTAATGGCCTCACTGAGTCCCGCGGCCTTGCGGCACACGTTGGCCATCCAGGGAGCCCCGGGGAAGCTGACACCGCGGCCGGTCAGGTTGTCTGCACCATCTGTTTGCTGCGTGCCAGCAGCAGGCTCTTGCTAGGTGCCTCCTTGCTCCTGCGTTTCCTTGCACCTGCCTGGCAGTTCTGGCCACAGCATCGTTATTTGCTTCTGTAGTTTTCCCACTGAGAGCAAGTGTTCCCTCTCCTTCTCGCTCACCTTCATCCCCCTCGCTCCCACGGACCTGCAGCCGTGAGCCCCCAGCAATGTCAGGATCACAGCTAGGAGCTGCCACGTCTACTCACTGCAGGAGGGATGGGGAAACAGGAAACACAATTCCCGGAAACCCAGGGAAGGCTGGAAAAGAACCAGCTCTTGTGGGACCCTGCAGGCGTCTGAAGAGGCAAAGATCTTGCAGTGCCTCGGCTTTGGAGGAAACCCAGTGTAAGGCTTGTTACTGCCCCTGCTTTGATTATGCATTTGTTTCCGGTAGTGAAATACTGAAGCCAAAGTGAATCTCATGCTCTGCTTTGAAGCAATCCTGGTTTCAGCTCTTCATTCTTATATAAAAACATGAGGTCTTCTTATAAAGGAACACTGGTGTCCAAACGACATTTTTAAGAGAGGCAGCGGAAAGATACTGCTCTATTATAAACCAGAAGGTTCTAGGAGGGGAAATCAGTTTCTTTCCATCTTAGGAAAACACAAGACCCTAAGAAACTGCAATATTTTGAGGCTCCAAAAATCAAGTTACAATGCCATAACAGCACAAAAAAAACCTTTTCCTGGTCTCTTGACAGGGAAGAGGCCCTCTTGGCAGGTCTGTGAAGCCAGGAATTTGGACAGGAGCAAAGGGGCAGCCATCCTCTGTCCTCTCTGCCTAGTGGGACTGCAAAATGTGATCTCCCTACAAAACGGAGATTCGTAGAGCAGTAGGGAGGTCTGTGCTGCCCAGGTACCTCACCCGTGCACCTACAGCACCTAGCACACAGGGCCCAACCTGGGAGATTCCTTTAGGGATTACTGTAATATAAATAGTAAATAAGTATGAATAATTATGTGAGGATTATAACCAGTGATTTAGCCATGAAAAGGCCCCAGGATGCAAGTGTTAATCTCCTGAGATACTTAGCCATCCTTTCAAGACGCATGAAGACATATAAGTAGGCTAATTACAAAGGAAAATGTCTCTTGTATATAAATCTCATCTAAATTCAGAAGTGATACAAAAAACAAACTGAGAAGATACCCAGGAAAAGTTCAATAACGTTGCTGGGAAAGGTTAATTTTTAGAGATTTTTTTTAAGATAACCCAGAAGATCCTTAAAATACAAAAATAGTTAAACCTTAAATAGCAACTGTAAGTATCACACCAGAAAGGCACTCTAAAATGAATAGAACTATTGAACTGTGGAAGCGTCATGGCAAAAAACACAATTTCATTTTCTTAGTTTAGTTTCAATTTATAATTCACACAAGTAGCTTAAACACGTCGATTTGAGATCAAAACAGAACTTCAGGTTACATAGCATCTGTTCTATAGGAGGGTGCTGTGTGCACTGAGATAATTTTAGATGAATGTGTTATAAACAAGATCTGTGGAACATTGCAGAGTAGCAAGTTTTGAGAGAGAAAAACATACAGTTAAAATGCATAAATTGTTTAGAATGTTTAGCATGTGGTTGTAAAGCCATCAACCAAGTGATCTGTTCTCCAGAGTAGGACAGCTTGCACAGATGAAACAGCCGCTTCCCCTTATTTAATGTAAGACTCGCTCAACACTCAGAGGAACAGCTTTTCACTCTGCAAACTTGGTGATCATAAAGCCAGAGTTTTTAGCCACTGCTCTTGCTCTTTCCCAACACCTTCCCAAGCTGTGTATCTAGAAATGTAAATTAAATGAACACTGTATATTTCTTTATAGTTCTTTTTTCTGCTATGGGAAAAAAGAACACGTGTATGTGTAACACAGGAATTCTGACATACTGTGCATCACTTCCTGGATACAAAAGTACTCTACATTCCAGCTCCTCCTTTAGCCAAAACTAGAAGCAAGTTCATGATAATGGTGTCGTTTTGGTCAGAAAAGGCATTTCATATGTTAACACAAATGATGATGCATGAAAATATTTCTCCTTTTAGAAAAAAAGCCCCGAGATTTAAAAAAATGGTGTGAAACAACCTACAAAATAGAAGACAAGATCCATTCAGTTGGTAATCATCTTCAGGCTGCAGTGGAACACTTTGCTGAGACATCTCCTCCTGTACTCGGTTATTTACGGTTTGCTTTCCAGCCTGACTGCAGCAAGTGACACCCGGCCCAGAGTGAGCATCGAGGGAAAGCAGCTCCCCCAGAGACAGGCACAGCTGCAGGCACCCCTCACCAAGCCACCAGCACAAGGCCCTGCAGGAGCCCCATCCCCCGTGGTGCTCCTGGAGAGCTCCAGGTCCCCCTGGACCCAGGCCTGCGGGGAGCAGCTCACGGGGTGGCCTCTCTCAGCTCGGCACCCGGGTCAGGCGGCTCTGCTCAGCTCCGAGACTCTGGACGCGTTCTCAGCAGAGTGAGACCTGTGCACAACTGTTAC
Source organism: Donacobius atricapilla (assembly GCA_013397315.1). NCBI lineage: Eukaryota > Metazoa > Chordata > Aves > Passeriformes > Mimidae > Donacobius > Donacobius atricapilla. Next base: position 57,767 of record WBMY01018369.1, on the reverse strand, counting down.
ATCACCTCCAGCAGGTGTTACAGGTACCACTGGCTCAGAGATCAGGCTGTGCTGAGGGTAAGGCGCCCATCTGCTGTTTGCACTGCTCACAGGGCATGCTGTGACCTCCTGCCACCCTTCTCCAGACACAACCGCTTCCATACATCCATCTTCCTGCATATTGAGCCAGTGCACTGTCACTCCCAAGGTTTATATTTAAATAGGCCCTTCTGTTGAACTCGAATTAAATATAGCCCTGTTGAATCTGATACCATGAGAGAACCAAGGCTGGAGGCGAGAGAGAGAATGAGGAGGAGATCACAACTGAACAAATACATTTAAAGCTGCGGAGTTAACACCCGGCTGCACATCTGACTCCGACACACACTGGGGCTGGTTCTTTTCAGTTCAGCTATAGTACTAGTTGCAGCGAGGTCACCCTTGCATGTCCTTCTGTTTTATGTCTCTTACTAAGCAGACACACACAAATCTTCAAATTTTACAGACAGAATGAAAATTCAGACCAACATTTGTCTCCCTGACCTGTCAGCACTTACAGCGGTGTCTGACCTGACAGAGGTACGAGAGGGCAAGTCAGAACCTCTGAAAAGGCAGGTGTCTCAGGACTAATTTTGGAGCCTACTGACAACAATAACAATCAGCTCTTCCTTAATGTCAGAGAGCAACAACAAAGCCCGTGGCAGCCTGTGCTGCAATTCCAGCCAAGGGCTCATTCTGGGCTCTCTCCTGATGTGGGTGGCCCTGCCAGCCAGTTTTCTAACAATGCTTAAAATGTGGCTGGGGAGAGTGGCCTGGGTGGCTGGACCTGAGAAAGGATCAGAACTCAGTGTGTGCATATTAGCAAAAATGTAATTAAGGAGCCTAGGCATAAAAAAAATTACCAGAAGATGTGATCATAGCAGTTTAAGAGGCAACTTGCACCACTGTGGTTAGAGAGTTCACAAGAAGTAGTACAATAAAGATAAAAAACAGATCTCCAGGCCTGTGGGACTCAGGTGTTCAAATCCACTGGGTTATGTCCTTAATGCCTAAAACTTTTCATTAGGCTTCAGGATGAACAGCTTCTAGCAGCAGAAGAGATTTCATCCAGGTCAGTCAGCCACAAAAAGACTCATCAGTCATCACATGATAACCCCGACTGAAGCATCTATATATATTTAAGATACCAGCCCCATTAGTTGCACTGTAAGAAACCAAGCCAAGTTGTTCCTATTTCTGTCCCAGGATCCTAAAAGCTAATCCTAAAGGCTAGTCCAGCCCTCCTTTGCTCTGCCTGCCTGAGTTCCCTTACAGCTGCTTGCTGTCCTTGACAGCAATGAAATCCACTACGCTCAGCTCCAAACTGGGCCGGGCAAGGAGCAGCGGAGGGAAAAGCAGTGGAGAGAACCAGCTGGGCTGGCAAGAGTTAAAGCTGCTGTGAGTCCTGGTGCCTACGGACTGTCTGCAGCACGGATAAAACACTGCGAGGAAACACAGGACAGGCAAGCCCTGCTTTGTCCTGATGCAATCTCTTCAATTATTTTTTGTGTTGTGTATTTTACAAAGGATAAATCAGGGAACATTTCAAGAAATGTTTTCCCATTCTAAAACTTATCAAAATATTGCTGACACTGATCCATGGCTGGGAATGTCATTCCTGAATAAACATGATGTCATTCTCATTCCATTCATACTTCTCCTGGACAGCTGCTGTCAGCCTCAGTGAAGAAAAATGCCACCTCACTGGTGACAGCTGCCACTTGAGGTACTTTGTATATCAGCCTCCATAGGAGTAAAAAAAAAAAAAAGAGTCAGTCATGCACATGCTATTTAAAGTCTGTTGCATCTTGATGAGAAATGCAAAAGTTAATATGGGGCAGGCTGCTCTCTGTCAAAAGTCTGGACAGTGAGGAATAAGGAACTTTTCTGGTCTCACCTTCCTAAGAAGCAAAGCCCAGGCAAGGCCCTCACACCTGTGCTGTATTTGCTATAAAATAATTTTATATTCTTATAAATTGTATCACAACAAAACCAATGAAACAATCGTAGTAATCCCAGAATGGTTTGGGTTGGAAAATGCCTTAAAAACCATCTCATTCCCCACCCCTGCCATGGGCAGGGACCAGGTCACTCCAAGGCCCATCCAGCCTGGACTTGAGCACTTGCAGGGATGGAGCATCAACAATTTCAGTTCCAGCACTGGAAGTTCTTGCTTTTTCCAGTACCCCAATCACATTTGCAATTTGTTGGCACCCAGCTCTCCTGCAATTGCTGTAGGAATTGCTCTGGGCTGGGGTAGCTCTCCAGTTGCTTTCCAAGCATGGAGACAGACAATCCCTGCCCCAAAGAACAGCCCAGACTAAATCTGTTTTCTGTTCCTTCTGGCCTCCAACTTGCGCTGCTGCTTCAGTGTCAAAGGGGCAGATGTATAATCTGGGAAACTTTCCAGATGCATCTTGAGCAAAGTAAAGCATTGTGAATCACTGGTACTAGGCAGGATCTTTCCATCTGCCACAGTACCCCTGGCAGCACTCACCACGCACTCACAGTGCACACAGGATGACAAGCACCTCATGGAGGGGACACCAGCATCCACCAGTGCCAGATTCACAAAGAACAAATACAGAAGTGCTCTTGTCTTGCACGCTGTGGTTTTCATCACACAGACCGTGCCCTAGCAGCACTACTCTGCCCACCAAAAGAATGGCAGCAAGCCCATGCAGGGCAGGAGCGCCTCTGGAGCCATAAATGTTGCATTAATAAGTTTCTTTCTAGTACTGGGCCATCACTTTAACTTTTATTACTTCTCCTGTCCCATAAATGCTCTCAGGAGCTCTTCCAAGGAATCTGAGCAGATTGCCAAACAGAGAAGAATGACAATGACATGGCCTCTGGCTCTCCCCTGAAACAGCAGCTTTTCTGTCATCCCCTGGAAATGCTCCAGTTCCTTTACAGCTCTGGAAACGTGGCTCAAGCAAGGTTGCCAACACATGTTCCTCTGTGTCAGACATGACTCTGATTCTGGAGCTGTGAGGAGCCTGTCAGCTATCATTCTGCCAGGAATACCACAGCCCTGGCTCCCCTGCTTTCAAATTCAGTCTGCGTTAGGTTGAGTAAGAAGAGCTGACAGGTATCTGAAAAAACAATAGCAGCTCTTGCTTTAATTTGCATGCCTAGCCTTGAAATCCTTTGTCACTAACTCAAGTGGGCAGTGGATAAAAACTAAGTGAAATATAATGATGCAATTCACATAACTGCACGAAGAGAACACCTCTGCACCTAACCTCACACTTTCCGATGCTCTGGCGCAGGCTTGTCTTGTGAAAGCATTAGAAATAAGTGGATATCCAGCAAGCTGGAGTCCCCTGGTCAACATGAGGTTTACTGAGTCTCCTGACAGGCTGTCCAGCTCTCTGGATTTCAGAGTGACATGTCACCAGTCCTTCCTTTAACCTGCTCAACCCCAACACCCGAGCACCCCGACCCTGCTGGGCCTGGCTCCAGCACTGGCCCACACCAGGGCGCTCTGGCTTTTCAAACACAGAAGGAAAACCTCTGTGCAGGCTTGTTTTGTGTGTGTTCCGTCTCTGCCTGGACACAGAGGTCCTCTGCTTCTTGCCCAGCTCTTCCTGGCAGCCGCTGCACGCCGGTGTCTCCCCGAGCACGGCCGGGAAGCACCCGCACACCGCGGGCCGCCGAACGCGGCAGCTCCAGCACTGCCGGCCCTCGCACCGTGCGGCGGCGGGGCAACCAGAGCGCCAGCACCTCCGCACGAACCGCGGCCAAAGCGCGGAGCACTCACCGATACAGCACTTCCACAGAGCCTCGCTTTAAATCAGCACTGCAGCACCGCCGGACTCTGCTCCACGGCACAGCCCTCCCTGCGCACAGCCCCGCTCCCGCTCCCGTCTGCCCGCCGGGCAGCGCCGGTGCCCACGGGGCTCAGGGGTGACACAAACTCCACGCCCTATCGCCCGGAGTTTTCAGCCTTCTTGTGTCTCACAGTTTCATAGCTCTTAAGTTGTTTCTCACACACGGGTGTTATAAATAGAAGCAATGTTTTCTTTAAGTCTAGGTAGTTTACATTCTTTGTCTTAAAGATATAGACAGCTGATGGGCAGTTGTCTTGACCAACGGGATGGGGAGAGGCGTCAACCTTCTCCCCCAATCCCTGGCCTATGTAGAAATACTATAAAAGTGGAGCCAAATCTTTTAAAAAACAGTTCATACCTCCTCACCAAAGAGTGTGCGTGTCTGTGTGTCGATCAACGACACACATTCCTCTTCACAAAGGCCCGTGACCCCTCCAGGCCGAGTTCCAGGCCCTGCGCACCCGCAGCCGGGCCCTCATGGCCTCCGCCTGCCCCGAGCAGGGCCGGGCCCACCTCGGGGAGCCACCGAGCCACCACCCACACGGGCCTCCAGCCCGTTTCCCCTCCACTCTTACCTGGTGTCGGCTTCTGGGCGCTGTTTCCTGCCATGGTGCCCACAGGGGCCGGCTGCCCCGCCGTGCTCTCCATGGTGGGCGCTCGCCTCAGGGCACGGCCGGCGCCTCAAGGCGGGTCCCGCCGCGCCAGGGGTCACTGCGCGCCGGCGGCTGCTGCATTTCCTGCCCCTGGGGGTAAACTGCTCCCTCTGCAGAGGCCACAACCTCACGCAGAGCCCCCGCACTTGAGCAATGCCGCGGCTCCCTCCCGGCAGCCCCTCAGGGCCCCGAGCTCTGTGGGACGCTGCGCGGCGGCCCGGCCGGCCCGGCCCCGGCTGCCCCCAGCG
>WBMY01018369.1:15169-53001 GCA_013397315.1 Donacobius atricapilla | reverse complement strand
GCCCGCTGTGCCCGGCCCGCTGTGCCCCCGGCCCGCTCCGCGCTGTGCCCGGCCCGCCCGGAACCGCCCCAGCTCCCTCCATCCGCGAGCAACGCAGGGCCTGAAACCTCAACAAAGGAAAGCTCTAGAAAGCAGTTAATTAAAGAGTTCCAGTTCCCTTCGACGCAGCCCCTGGTCCTTTGTGAGCACATAACGAAGCCTGGGCATTCCCACTGCTAATTATGAATAAGTTGAAGAGCTCTTTGATATTACTGCTATGGTTCAGGCTGGTGCCATACAGTGTGGGTAACAGCCACGTAAAACCTCCGGTGTGTTGGCTACAGCCTCTCCCCTCCTCTGTTCTGGTCATTTATGTTGTGTTTTGTTTATTTATGTTGTGTTTTGTTCATTGACTTTGTTTTCTGTTTTGTTCGTGTTAGTTGCTTGCAAGCTTCAGCATCAGTCTGTGTTTTTCTGGAACTAATACTGTAACTGTTTTCTCCAGAAAATTCTTAAAATTGCTCCAGGTGAAGTTAGCCCTGTGCTGGCAACGGGAAAATGACAAAGATTCTTTCCTGTAAAAGGTTCCTGTGTTTTTCCCTTATCCGAGTGATTCTGCAGGTGGAATACAGAGCGTGCAAATCCGTGTGAGGCCGTGGCTGCAGCACTTGGCCGAGGTTCTCCAGAGGCTCCCACAGCTCCCGGCTGCTCCAGCGCACGGCCAGCGCTCGGAGCAGCTGCTCGGGGATGTGCGACGGTGAGGAAAGCTCTGCAGAGCTCAGAAACACGGGCTGCTCTCCCAGCGCTGCCCCTGCCCCAGGCCTTGCTGAGACATGCTCCGAGTGCTGCGCTGTGCACACCTGCCAGGAGGGGTGGGCAGGTCACACCACGCTGCCCTCGCCACCTGCCCCCGCATCCAGCACTGCTGGCTGCTGCCCGCTCCACGTGGGATGTGCCGGCCCGCTCGGTGCCAGTGGCCTGAGCTGGAGGTCAGCTCAGCACATGGGCAGTGTCACAGAACAACGGCCTCTGGGCTTTGGCTGGACGGAATGTTGCAAACACACGATCACCGTCAGCTCCTCTGCGGGCGGCGTGGAGCGGCGGGCGAGCAAACCGTGTCACACAGGGGAGCCCCTGGAGCTGTTCTCTCAGCGCCGTCACACTCAGGGCTCGCCCTCCCTCGCAGCCAGACTTGTCAGTTTGTCACAGACCTGCCCTCGCCCCTCTGGTGAGGCTGACCAAGGGCATGGCTCTGGCTCGTGTTGGGCATTGACTTGCCCCCACATTCCCCACGAGAAGCCCAGCAGCAGCTGTAAGATGTTCCTCAGGCCTGCTGCGGAGAGGTGACAGTGGCCAGCTGTCCACAGGCCTCGCTGGGCCTGACCTTCCCTGCTCGGCTAATCAGGGCCAGCTGCCAGCAGCCCCAGCGTGGGGATCCCACTGGAGCAAGGGAAGCAGAGAGCGGTATCTGTGCAGGGGAATGACTGCTTCAAACAGGGACAGAATCAGAAAGCAGGAAATTAGAGCTTCTACCATAAAGTTCAAAGAACACGGGGAAAAAAGCATGAAAAATAATTTTGACACTTTGAAGTAGAACTCAATTGTTCCATTAAACTGTATTTTTAATAAAAAATNTCCTGTGTTTTTCCCTTATCCGAGTGATTCTGCAGGTGGAATACAGAGCGTGCAAATCCGTGTGAGGCCGTGGCTGCAGCACTTGGCCGAGGTTCTCCAGAGGCTCCCACAGCTCCCGGCTGCTCCAGCGCACGGCCAGCGCTCGGAGCAGCTGCTCGGGGATGTGCGACGGTGAGGAAAGCTCTGCAGAGCTCAGAAACACGGGCTGCTCTCCCAGCGCTGCCCCTGCCCCAGGCCTTGCTGAGACATGCTCCGAGTGCTGCGCTGTGCACACCTGCCAGGAGGGGTGGGCAGGTCACACCACGCTTCCCTCGCCACCTGCCCCTGCATCCAGCACTGCTGGCTGCTGCCCGCTCCACGTGGGATGTGCCAGCCCGCTCGGTGCCAGTGGCCTGAGCTGGAGGTCAGCTCAGCACATGGGCAGTGTCACAGAACACCGGCCTCTGGGCTTTGGCTGGACGGAATGTTGCAAACACACGATCACCGTCAGCTCCTCTGCGGGCAGCGTGGAGCAGCGGGCGAACAAACCTGGAGCTGTTCTCTCAGCGCCGCCACACTCAGGGCTCGCCCTCCCTCGCAGCCAGACTTGTCAGTTTGTCACAGACCTGCCCTCGCCCCTCTGGTGAGGCTGACCAAGGGCATGGCTCTGGCTCGTGTTGGGCATTGACTTGCCCCCACATTCCCCACGAGAAGCCCAGCAGCAGCTGTAAGATGTTCCTCAGGCCTGCTGCGGAGAGGTGACAGTGGCCAGCTGTCCACAGGCCTCGCTGGGCCTGACCTTCCCTGCTCGGCTAATCAGGGCCAGCTGCCAGCAGCCCCAGCGTGGGGATCCCACTGGAGCAAGGGAAGCAGAGAGCGGTATCTGTGCAGGGGAATGACTGCTTCAAACAGGGACAGAATCAGAAAGCAGGAAATTAGAGCTTCTACCATAAAGTTCAAAGAACACGGGGAAAAAAGCATGAAAAATAATTTTGACACTTTGAAGTAGAACTCAATTGTTCCATTAAACTGTATTTTTAATAAAAAATAACAATAACAGCATTCCAAATATCTATTTTATAAGCTTTACTAATGTATATTTTTTTAATACATGTCAGAAATTCTTACTTGAGGCAAATGCAATATTTATAGAAAGCAAGAGACTTCAAAACAGCTCCAGAGACTTTAAGCTCTCGATTTATTCACAGATTTAGAATAACTCAGGAATACAAAATGACAAAATGTACATTTTTTATATTGTTTACTAATGTATTGTCTCTTGTCCCTGATCCGTCATTTTCCTGACTGGAGGAAACACATTCAGCTTCTTCACTCCCTTTAATGCTACACATTTCTGGAGGGAAATATTCCCATTTGGTGAAAATCTATCACAATTCTGTCTTGCAGGATATCACTCCCAGAGAATTATGTGAAGATCATTAATAAATACATTTTTGCAATGACAATCATTTCTTCTTTGGTCATGATTTGTATCTATTATCCGCCTCAGCCTCTCCAGTTCCCAGTGAAAGTGCTGGTGAGAGTGAGGAAGAGCAGAGGCAGCAGAGCTCTGGATGAAAGCAGAAAGGGAGGGCAGAGAGCTCTGGGCACAGCCAGCAGGGAGGGCACAGAGCCCTGAACACAGCCAGCAGGGAGGGCACAGGGCTCTGGGCACAGCCAGCAGGGAGGGCACGGGGCTCTGGGCACAGCCAGCAGGGAGGGCACGGGGCTCTGGGCACAGGGCTCTGGGCACAGCCAGCAGGGAGGGCACAGAGCCCTGAACAAAGCCGGCAGGGAGGGCACAGGGCTCTGGGCACAGGGCTCTGGGCACAGCCAGAAGGGAGGCTCTCTGGCGGCTGTGAAGGCAGCGAGCTGTGGGTCGGTAGAGCCCCTGCCCTGAGGGCCCGGGGCTCCCGGAGCCGGCCGGGGCTCACCTCCCTGGCCAGGGCTGCCCCCGGAGCTGCCCAGGGCTCACCTCCCTGCCAGGGCAGCTCCCGGGGCCGGCCAGGGCTCACCTCCCCTGCCCGGGCAGCTCCCGGAGCCATCGGGGCTCACCTCCCCTGCCCGGGCAGCTCCCGGGGCCATCGGGGCTCACCTCCCCGGCCAGCGGCGCGCCCCGGCGCCTCCCCNTCCCGGAGCTGCCCAGGGCTCACCTCCCCTGCCAGGGCTGCCCGCAGCCCCGGGCTGGTGACACGGACGGCTGGCCAAGAGTCTGAACAGTCCTTCTCTCACATTTGTACGCCTTTCATTTTCAAAACCAACAATCCACACAAGCACATTTAATAAGTTTTATTAATGTTTATGTTTAATAAGTACATCTGTATACAATAAATACCTCCTTCTGTTTCCTTGAGACATTCTTCAGCCTGGAGGCGCCTCTGAAAGCTCAGAATTTCTGCTGGTTCCTTCTGCCCTTTCAGTCGGAGGTGACAGGTGACAGTTCCACTGTGCTGCCAGCGCTGTACCCAGGAGGGGCACTGTCCCTTCTCATGTGTTTTTTCATGATGTGACAGTGTACCTACATTTTTACAGCCAAACCTAAACAACGCTGGAATGGAGCACTGAGAAATTGCGAAGCAGCCAGTCTCACCCTGCCTGTGCACAGCACAACATCCCTCGAAGGAGGATGAAGGGAAAAGCCTCCAGGAGCCTTGCAGCACAAGCTGAACTCTTCTGTCCTGAGCTCTGGTGGAACAAAGTCGTGATGCTCAGTAGCAAATACCTCATCAGTGAAATTTCCTAGCCAACACCATCTTTTGCTCAAAACCTATAAACTCTTTTTACTCACTTCTCTTTATTTCCACACCATGTAAGCTTCAGAATGAAAATTGTCTGACATTCTTCTAAAAAGTAATCTGGCTTCTCATTTTGGGGTGTAGATTTATTCTACATACTTCGCTGTGTGCCTGCCAGAGGACACTGGGAAGCAAAGGAATTTGACCCACATACACAAATAACTTTATGTGCAGCACAACACAGATCTGGGCAGACACAGGGTTATTTTTCTTTTCCAGGAAAATCCTGGATCAGAATTAGTCACAAAGACACGCTACCCTGGCAGAAGATCAGTCCACACTCTCCCAAGTGTGCTGCTGCTGAACAACAGCGAGAGCACTCGGGCAGCTCCGGGCTGTGCTGGACACACAGCAATAAACGCTGGATGTTTGCTCCACACCCCACAGAGCCACCATGTGCTGTGAAAGGTGCAACTGCTGAAAGATGAGCAGCACACATTGCACAGGCTTTCTACTCTCACTTGACTTTCCCTAATGTTTCTAACTTCTACCACTGTGTGAGATTTCTTTTACTGTTAGAAATAAGTGCTTTTAAAACGGATGCATTTGCATTCATGAGCCCACAAAAGAGTAACTCAAAGCACTAAATATCAACAACTTAAAACTAAGTGCTGGGATTTTTTTTTTCCCTGCTGTCTCAACTACGATTCCTCACACAGTGTCTTGAGTCCAGCAGTTGGGCTTTAAGAAAAACCAGAAATTGTCCAATGGCATGTGACAAAATCATGCAAGTTTTAGAAGTAGAGCCAGAGGGGTGGAAGAGACTGGTGAGTCAGCTTGTCACAGAAACATGTCTAGAGTTTAACTGGCTGTAAAACTCAACAAGGGCTATGTGTTCTGGGGCACCAGGCCAGAACATGCTCAAGAGCCTCCAGCTCCAGATGACAGGAGCTCTATCACGCAGACAAACTGGGGCAGTTTCACTGCTGGCACCTGGTACACTCTTTGACCTGAGTTATTTCATTTTATTTGTCCCAAGACACACAAATCCACCGTTTTTCACAAAACCCAAGGACAAAGCCTTGCTGAGACCAAAGTCAGCCCCCCATGTTCCCAGCTGCTGCAGGAGCAGTGTCAGTGCCGCAACTGGATGGGAGAGAGGGGGAAGGCTGCTTGTGCTTTGGACATGCTGATGAGCAGCACCCAGCAGCTCCTGGGCCACGGGAGCTCCTGGGCCACGGGAGCTCCTTCCCTCCCTGCTACTTTGTCTTAGCAGGATCTCACATTCTGGCATCTTGCTCCAGCGCTCATTCACAAGGCTGACACGTATGGCTGTACCCTGTGTGGCCCCTGCTAATTCATGACAACACTAGTGACTGACAAGAGCTGGCACCTTCCCCATCAACACACACTCTGGGCCAGCATGAGCAGCAAATCTATGCTCGAGGAGTCTCTTAAAGAAAATGCTGGAGTGAGTGCTTGTGGCTGCATTGTGCAAGCACTGTTCAAGAGCCTTGGCTCCCGGGGTTGGAGTGTGTCATCTGACGTTAATATTAAAGTACAAATCGAATGCTCCAGCTAACACAGCCAGCTGCTGCGCGAGGCCAAGAGGAGAGTTTAGAGCACAGAGTCCCTGCAGCCTATTAGTTCTCTGGGAGACAGCAGCCTGGTCCTTGCAGATGTGTGCCCTGGCTCAGCTCCACACATGTGAGCGCTGTGGGCTGGCAGCTCCTCACACGCCAGGCGTGTCACACGCTGCTGGGAGCGCTGTGCTGCCCACCCTGCCCTGCCCTGCCCTGCCCTGCTGGGCTGGCACACCAGCCAGGTGCCACAGGGGCAGCCAGCAACGCCCTGCAGCTGCTACTGGGGAAAAGAGGTCAAGCAAGAAAAGCGATATTTCTACATTTTTGTGTGTACAGATAATCAATAATTAGACCTCTTGGTGTGTTATATATTATCCTCTCTGGTGTCACTGTCTGCCCCTAAAAGACCAATGTTTCCTGCTCTTCCTCTCTTTCCACAGAAAGCTGTAAGTGACATCTGTGCAGGTAGGGAACAAATTTTGTTCCACCAACTTCTGACACATCAAACCTGGCAAATATACAAGAGATACAAGAGTAGCTAATGCTGTGTGCTCATTGCCTTTGTGCTACATCACCGCCAAGGAGCGTATAGAGGGGGCCAGTCCAGAGCAAAACTATTGTTTGCAATTGCCTTTTCCTTTTGACATTTTCATCATATGTTCTTTTAGGATTGTAAATCTCCTGCCATGTCTTTACAACACAGCTGCCAGGAGGCAACATCTAAAAAGCTGAGGAAGAAAATGTCCTGCCACCTGGGAGCAGCACTCTTCATCTCCCCAGTAACATTCAGGAGTCTTGGGCCGCTCTGGCTCTCTTCTCTTCCACTCTGATATTTTTCAGTCAATGTATGCCTGATTCTTTTTTTGTTCTTTCCTGAATTGCAGGTAGCTTTGAAAAAACACGCATGAACCAGCCCTGCCAGGTGAAAAATAAAGACTCCTGATTGCTATCATTATTATTATAGCACTAGACATTTTATTAACACTAAAGTGTGACATTTCCCTCCAAAGAAAGGCCTTCTCCTGCCCTTCTGCATGGCTACTTTATTGAATCCAAACTCAGTTTCCGAGGATCCTCACCTGTTTAAACGCTGCTGTATTTCTAAAAGCAATTTAACCTTTCATCTTTTATGGATGGATCCTTTTTTAACAAAAATCCTATCGGGCCATTTTTCTCCTCATCTCCTTGTGATCTCAGCGATATTACGTGATGTAGCTTTTGAAGAAGAAATGCCGAAACAGCAGCTTCACCTCCTGCAGCTAATGCAGCAGGAAGACGGAAAAGGCAACCTGGAAAAATCCCTTTTCAACATTTCTCTCACAAGCTCCTGGTAAGAATCCCCCAAACCGAGAATGTCTCTTGCATAGAAATGAAGGGCAAGAGCTCAGGAAGGCGAGAACGGCCTGGAGATTTGCCACTTTGTAAAACCCATCGGCTTGTTTTCCAGCCTCGCATCCTCTCAATACATCCATGACTCAGACACCACCCAGCTTTAATTATTTATTTTTGGCAGTGTCTGTGTGTTGTCCAAGGTAACAGGAACTACTGGGATGAAGAACACAACCAGTGCCCAAGAGGTGCAGTGTTCAGAGACAGAACAATTTTCAAGGCACTGTTGGATGATTTTACTGCTTGCTTGCTCACATGGGACCCTTGGTTCAATAAAACACCAGACAAACTACAGACACCAGCATGTATTTTCCTCTACTAAATCCTCTAATCCTGGTTCAGTCCAGAGCACTGGGAAAGATTCAGCCTCTCTCTCCATGCCAATATGTGTTTCTCCTTCTCCCTGCTCAGGTCTGCTCGCTGCCAGCCCAGCTGCCCCTGGGCCATCCTGTGGGCAGGGATAGGGATAGAGCCTGGGGCCGTGGAGCCACGGGCAGGGATAGAGCCTGGGGTCATGGAACCATGGGCAGGGATAGAGCCCGGGGTCATGGAGCCACGGGCAGGGATAGAGCCCCGGGCCACGGGCAGGGATAGAGCCTGGGGTCATGGAACCATGGGCAGGGATAGACCCCGGGGTCATGGAGCCACGGGCAGGGATAGAGCCCCGGGCCATAGAGCCACGGGCAGGGATAGAGCCTGGGGCCACGGGCAGGTCCCTTTTCCTGCCCTCACCTGCCTTGGCACCAGCACTGAGCCCTGGCCAGAGCCCACGGGGCTTTGCAAAGATCCCCAGCAAATGCCGAGCCCTCCCTGGGCTGCTGCCTCTGCTGCCCTCCCGGGACTGCCAGCACAGCCTGGCAGGTTGTCCTGCTCCTTCCCTCTCCCTTCCCTGTCCCTCTGCACAGCAAGTGCCAGTTTGTAGTTTTGGAGCTTTTGCTTCAGTAAAGCTTCCCCAGTCACACCTGGGAACATCCTCTCTCTGTGGAAGGTGTTACTGTGCCTTTCACCCCCAAATGAAAGCTGTGCGGCCTCACAGTTGTGCTACCTCTAAGCTGCAGTTAAAATCTACATTTATCTGTAATTTACTTTATAAAACACATTAATAAAAGTAATTAAAGCCACATAGCCAGAGCATCCACCAGCCAAAGAGACATCATTAAGATTCCCCACACCTGAATAACAAGCAAGGAAAAACAACACGGGGATTTAGAGTTCAACTTGCAAAAGATAACACCATGCATTAGAAGCGAATGAGCCTCCCAATGGGAGCAGCACTAGAGAATGGAAAGAAAATAAAGTAGGGCAGTGTGCCAAATTCAGGAGGTTTTAAAAAAATAAGCAGCACAGCCATCACAAAAGAATCCCCATTTCAGCCCAGCATGGGAGGAAGTATGAACTGAAACCCAACGAGGATTTCCATGTTACTGTCTTAATTTGTAAAGGCTTTGAAAAATAACACAATGCTGAGCTGGTCTTTCTTTTTTGGGAAGAGGGGAGAGGGTCAAAGGGAACTGTATTGGTTATCAAATAATGACAGAAAAAGCTATTCTCTCCGGCTCTCCTAAACTCCCAAGTGACTTGAAGGGACACAAAACACATCCAAAGAAACCCTCACACGGGAAGGCAAAGCAAAGGCTGCACCTTTCCCCAGCGTGCTGCTCTTGTGTCGCCGTGGCCGGGCTCCGTGCTGCGCTGACACGCAGCAGCTGCTCCCGGAGGGACGGGCTGCACCTTGGAACGGAGCCGCCTGTCCTCCCGCAGGAGCGCGGCTTTGGCAGCCACGGAGCACGGGCCAGCCATGGCAGGAGCAGAGCTGGGGCGGCCACAGCCACTTCTGGCCGCTCACCGCCACCGGGGGCTCACTCTTATCGTTACTGCTCCAAGCTGGGGGGAGTTTTTGCTCCTCACACCCACAGGGACTGGACGTGGAATCTTTTTGTCCATATTGTTGGGGGATGCCACATTCATCTCTAACTTTTTCTTTGCCTCCTGTTTTCAAACCCGTTCAGGATCTTTGCTTTTCCCCATTCTTACTCTGACAATTTTAATTGTACAAACCTAGCTTTTCACCTTTTGTTGCTCCACAGATATAGGAGAAGGCGAAATACAGGTAGAGCACCACAAAAGCAGAAGGCAGGTGAGCTTTGAAGGAAAAGGGATCTAGGAAAGGGACAAAAAGGAGCATAGAAATGGAGGGTTGATCTCTGTTGTACTCACAGCATGGAGTAAGCCAAGCAACAGCTACTGTACCTTAACTAGGCAACCGGTAGAAAATCAAACCTTCCCTGTGATCAATAGGATAATGGTGAGAGTTTGATTAGCCTTGGAAAAATTACAATAAAGAGAGAATTTTTTCTCTCCATGGGTTGGGTGATTTCCCTGTGAAAGTTTTTACAAGAATGAGGCTGCATATAATGCGTCTTGTTAACCCAAATTACATGCACTCGAATTCCCTCTCTTTCCCCAAAGAAATCAGAGAAGAAATCAGGCGTGAAATGGCATGTGGGTGGGGCTGAGCCGAGCCAGCACCACTCTCATAATTAAACGAGACTCGCTGAGCCCCCACTCCTCAGAGCCTTTCAGTTCTGCTGGGCTCTGCTCAGTGCCCACAGACACAGGGCTGTACTACTTGTGGGCAGTTTTACACACTCTGCGCAGGCACGAGCAGCCTGTGGGAAAGGGGGAGCCTCTGGCCTTGCTCCCGGCCAGGGACCCTCAGAGCCGCCCTTGATGCTGCCGGGGGTTGAAATCTGCAGGAGCTTCGCAGGGCCGTGGGCAGCCCTGGCCGGGCACACAGAGGGGTCACCCTGTGTGGGTGTGACATCCCAGTGGGCAGAGCCTCCCCGAGCCTCCCTGGGGCAGCGACACTTCCAGGGCTTCCCTTCGTGTTTCTCCTTCTCCAGCGAGGCTGCAAAAGCCCCAGCGGTTCAGCGGGAGGCAATCCCAGCCTGACTTTCCAGAGAAATGGGGGCATTTCCACCCCCAGGAGGTCCTTGCAGAGCAGAGAGGGGCTGAATCCCGTACTCAGAACTCCCTGGGGAACAAGGAGTGGTGACCAGGAGCCACGCCGGTGAGGCTGTGCCATTCCTGTACCCCACGGCTGCCTGGAGGCTGTGACTGAGCCCCCGTGCGGGCTCGGTGTCCGGTGTGCTAAAGCTGCAGAGGCCCCGTGCGTGCCCAGCACAGCCGTGTCACCCCTGCCTGCAGAGCTGCAGTTCGCTGGCGAGGTGTCCCTGCCTGTGGCAGGGGATTGCAACTAGGGACATGGAGGTCCCTTCCAACCCAGACCATTCCGTGATTCCGTGATTAGAGTTTGAACTGCAATCAGATGAACGTGGGAACTCTAATTCCCACTCCCTGGTACAAAATCCTAGGAAGGGAATCCCTGTTTCCCAGACAGCGCAGAAAACAGTGTATGAGGTTGCTACTGTTCCTAACAACAGCACTGGAACCCCGAGTAACGTAAATAGTGCTGATGTGCGCACTGCGGGGCCAGCAGGACTGCGTCTCTCGGGGGGCCAGGGCCCCCAGCACACCCAGCACAGAGGCCCTCACAGTCCAAGGACACTCAACCAAATGCAGGCGGCAGGAGCACCTCAGCCCCACTCTCACAGCTGACAACGGAGCTGCCGGTAGAATTTCACGGCAAGATGGATGTTTGGTTATGAAAAAGAAGATGTGGTGACTCCTTGGCTTTGCCCTATGTTTCCCCGTGTAGGTGTGGAGAGCTGCCGCAGCTTGCAGCCGGCGCTGCTGCGACTCTCCGACCCCGCTCGGCCCTGGAGGGCGGCGAGCCCCGCGGGGCTGGGGCGTGTTTGTGGCGCTGCTGCGCTGGCACCCTGCCTGCTGGGGCTCCTTCCTTCCCCGGCCGCCTTTGTCTGCGCCGGGGGAGCCGTGCCGGGGCCCTGGTGACGCGGCGAGCCTGCCGTGCTTGCAATAACGAGCGGGTGAGAAAAGCCCCGGGGAGCAACCTGGGCCAATGCCCCCCCGGTGCTGCCTTCCTCGGGGAGCGGGGACACGAACAAAGGCCCGAAGGCGCAGAGGCAAGCAGGTGGCACCGGGGAGGCGGCAGGTGGAAGCCAGGCAGCGGCACACAAAAGATGAAAAGAGGAAGGGAAGGAGAATATGAAGCTCGAAGAGATGCTCGATCTAGGCCAAGGGAACTCTGGAGAAGGAGCCACGTTTTAGGCCTTTGCAACAATGGGTTGTGAGGAGGTCTGCTTAAGAGAGGATCAGCTTGCCTCCTTGACTGGCAGCTGCTAAATGTGTCAGGAGCTCAAAAGGAGATGTTTTCAGTGCATGCACCTCAGGCTGCCCCTGCTGATCTGCTGCCTCAGGTCAGGTATATTTTATACACTATAAAACAGCAGAATTTCCAACAGTTCCTGAGAGTCTCCCCTCCTCGGCACTCATCAAAATGCACTCCTCATTCACAGTCTCCTTCTGACACTGGGAATATCTCAACCCTCAGCAACAGGTGATGACAGGGCATGACATGTTGTATCAGTGTTTCACTCTCTAGAAGATTAAGATTGGATTTCTCCCACTTTTGCATTAATGTCCTGTGAGATGCACAGGGCTCAGCTTGCAAGAGAAGTATTGTGTTTCCTACACATGGATATATGGCTGAGCTCTGCAACAACACAAGCGACCTGTTGGTAATCCTTTCATGTCATAATCCAGACCTTTACTCGGGGTCGACAATGCAATGCTTTGAGGATCCAGATGCCATGCCAAGAACACAAAAACTCATTTTTCATTCATGTCCCCTTAAAACAGCAGAGATGGTCTTGTGGAAAGCACAGGCAAAGCTGCTTTTTTAAAGAGATATCTTGTACAACAGAGCAGTTGTGAGGTGATGTGAGGGCTCCCCAGCTGGCTCTTCCTTGGCCGGGGGTCCCAGGGGCTGGGGGCTGTTGGCCAGGGACTGCTGGGGCAGCCATCACCTGGTAACACAGCCTGGCTACTCCACAGAGCTGGTCGGGGTCACCTGATAAACCCCCACAATATGTGCTGCAAACTACTGCTTTTAGTCTTGGCCTGTGTCCAAAAGCAGTAAGGAGAACAAAGCAGGAGTTATTTAGGTATTTACTTCTTGTTCTTCCTATATCCTAAATGTTCCTAGAAATTGCTAGGAAGCGTGAACATCAGCTTGCTTCCTGATGTTGTGTCTCTGCGTAGAGGGCTGTAAGCCCAAAGCAGGAGCTCTGGGAAATGTTCAGTAGCAGGAGAATCTGGAGATTTAGTGTTAATCCAAAGAACTTGCTGCAGCTGGGCCCCATCAGCCCGTTTTTGGAAATCAGCGGAAGGTGGGGACGGACAGGTGCGGCACACAGGACCAGCCGCGGGGTCTGTGTGTGTCCCAGCACAGGAGCTTTCCCAGAGAGGGGACAGCTCTGCACACATCAGCTCTGCACACATGAGCTCTGCACACATGAGCTGCATTCCCGAGCACCCGGTCCCACCCTGCAGAGCGCAAGCCTTGCAGCCTCCCTAATGAACGCGTTAGCTGGATCATTACCAGTGATCAGCCATGCAAATGGCAAAAGAGGAACCAGTTATTAACAGAGGGCTCTTTTATTGTTTCTAAAAATAGGCCTGTGCAGTGAGGTGTGTTCTTGTTCTCTGCGCACACATAAAGAGAAACTGCTGCGCAATAAACGATAGTATTTAAAAACACCCAACTTAAGAAGGGCACTTTCACTATAACTTTCCTCTTTATGGAGGAATAACAAAGGATCCCTAAGCTGCTATGGTTCTACAGAGACTATAAAACGATTGTGAGTTTAACTGAATCTTTCCTGGGTTTGAAGGTATAAGATTAGTGTCTGTCAAGGGAATTGGCTTTGTTAATACTTGAGGTTCAGTCCAGCTGCATTTTCCCTGCATTTTATGACATCTGGTTTTGTCACTTTCAGCAGTTTGGTAATGCACCAAGATAAGAAACATAGCCAAAATTAAACTCTGTTAAAGGAGAAATTGGGTTTAGAGCTTCCTGTTCCAGGCTTTGTAGTGTTGGAAACTCAGCAGCCAGAATCGTGCGGCACCCGTGCAGTAAGTGACATTTTCCTTGTCAATTATTCATATGCAACAACAGATCTGCTGCTAAGTAAATACATTTAATGAAGAGAGCCAGCTTACAGCAGCAAAGAGCAGTTTGGGGTACAAAGGCAGCATGTGCCGTAGCTGGGTGTCTCCTTCACATTTGTGACAGAGCCCTTGGCAGCGCCAGAGAGCACACAGCCCTCTGACACCCCCACACCCCTTCCCTTCCCAGAGCAGCCAGGGCAGGGCGGGACAGTCAGGTGTTGTTACACACACCAGAGCCAGTTTTCTCCCTGACCTGGGCACCAGGAGTCTGAAACCGTTCCTCTAACCAAAAACCTTCCTGGAGGCCAGAGGTGGCATCAGCCCTAACTCAGTGACTTCTCCCTATTGTGGGAATGCTGCACTCCTGACCTCCAGGCCCGCTGTCCTTCCCAAACACTGCTCAGTGGTTTTGTACAGAAATGGGTCTTTGCCTTCTTTCACTTAAAGCTCCTCAGACTTCACCTGTCTCTCAGGGAGGGGAGAGGACAGGCTGCTCATGCTCCCAGGCATACCTGTGCTGGCTGTGTTCAGTTTCCCACAGCCCTGCACCACAGGTCCCTGCTTCCTCATCTCCAGGTACCATACCTATGATCTAGTGCCTCCTTCCTGGAAAACAGAGATCCCCTTCAGCGCCTCCCAACGTGAATTCCTCTGAGTCCCTGGTGTGGGATTGATTTGTGCCTTCGTGCATATCCTGCAAGTCCCTAAAGGGAGGTGCAACAGTTTCTGGTTTCTGTTCTCCAAAGTAAGGTGGCCCAGCCCTCCTGTCGTCAGCAGGCCCGGGTGGGCAGCAGTCAGGACTCAGAGGTGAGACTGGAGGAGCACACGTATGGTCCCACTCATCTGCTGCAGTGCCATTTTCTCATGGCCTCCCACAGGACGTGTAATGACGTCCACTTTGCCTTTTGCCTCACTTTGGCACTGTTCACTCAAGGACTTCAAAGCACTTTCTCAAAATAACAGTGAGTAACCTCTGGCCAGCCTCCCTGTGCTGGCCGCAGAGCATCTGCGGTGGAAGCAGGAGGCAGGAGTGCTGCCCTGGCCTCTGCTCCAGCCAACAGGCAGAAAAAGAAAGAACAGAAATACCTGGAGTCCTGCCAGAAACACATTCTTCCCTCTAATGCCTGGCATCAGGTCCAGTATAATTCTAGAATTAAAACAGATTATATTTCTAGGCCGATCTTGTAAAAGCAGCCCAGCTTTTGGTCTGCTCCAAGGCAGCTGATAATGATGGTACCTGTGTGTAAGTGGCTGCAACACACCTTGTGCTCCCAACACAGATCCCCAGGAGCTGGAGCTGGTTTGTGAGGAGAAAGTAGTTCTACAAAGAGCGGCCAATGTCTTCTCTGAGACTCCTGTTTTGTGCTGGAAGAGCCAGAAGGGACTCGGGAGAATCCTGTCAGTGCCAGTGAGGGTTGGTGTGCACAATCTCTAATCTCTGGGATAAAACAGAGTGATAGAAAAAGAGAACATGCACACAAAACATGAGTAGGAACCGTCTGCACTCAGGGAGCTGAAGAGTAAAGAATAACAGAAAATAGCATGGTACAGCTTTTAGATTAATCTAACATGGATTCCTGAATTCCATACACACAATAGGGGCAGAACTGGAAAAGACATCCAGAGAAATGAAGGCCACAAATGGCCCTCATTACGTTAAAAAGCCTCTCAGAGCGTGGGTGGTTGGGCTTATTTCTGTAGCATGAGTGACACTGACTGTGGTGTGACTTCTGCTGTCACTCAGCGTGCTGGGTGAGGAGTCAGCGCCACGGGGATGAAATGGAGAGGTCTGGGTCTGCATTAACTAGAGGTGACTGAACAAGGTGGTAGGAACACCCAAAACGCTCCAAAATGCATCAGCAGCTGGCAGAGCCCGTCCCAAGGACTCTCCTACAAGCCCTGGCCAGGTGAAAGTGAGCACGGCAGCCAGCGCAGGGGAAGAGCCTCCTTTCGAAGAGAAGCACAAGCTCCTGGCCATGAAACCTCTCCTCTGCCCAGCCCATGGCAGCTCACACTTGTCTGCCAGCTTCTCAGAAACGGTCAGATCATACAGGAACAAAAGTGGATATCTGAGCTACCTCTAAGGGATTTGTGCACGTGAAGTAACAAAGGCAGGTCCATGGTCAGCAGGGTTAAATCCACCGGACACAGCCTGTGCCCCAGCAGAAAGTGGGTAAGAGCTGAAATTGCCTGTCTAGGATAATCACAAAAGCAATGGTAAACAAAGTGTTCTTCTGCCTCAAAATGTTTCATAGGACCATTAACAAATTCTCAGGTCTGGGTTCAAGAGATGAGATACCTTGGGAGACTTGGTCCAAGCAATGATGTCTCTTTACCCTCTTATCTGTCTGTGGGTGACAGACCGGCCTCTCAGAAACTGCTCTTCCCCACATTCCCAGAATCTCTGCCCAGACTTGGGCCAGACTTGGCATCAGCTTCTTGCTCAATCACAGCCTGCAAAGCCATATTACAGAGTATCTCTTTTGTTAGTCTTCATTTCCAGAGGAAGGAGAGCAGAAGTGACTGACGAAACACAAGGAAATTTTGTGAGAAGGCAAAATAAAGAGTTGGTGAAAATGCAGTTTCTCTAGGCTGGAGGTTGAAATCAGAAAAGAATAGTTGGAACCTGTGCACTCTGATAAGAGCATGAATATGTCTCTTGGACTCGTTCCTTCCTTCAGCCATCAGGGAGAGCTGGTGAGATCTGTGCCTGGAGTGCCACTGGGAGAATTGAGGGGTTAGCTCTGTTTAGGGAAGGGTTCATCTCTGCTGTCTGCTACAGCCTTCAGCCGACACAACTAGTCCATGGGTTAGAGCTCCTTACCACTGATACCCTGTATCAGACCAATACACCCATGGAAAATCAATACCCTCTTCAAGGAGCACTAAATTACCAAAGCCTGAGGATCCTCTCACTGGTTTGGAGTAGTAACCAAGGAACATTATATTCACAGCAATTACTGTGCCATGGACAGATAACAGCCTCGGTAGGTTTGTGTCACTGCTAGAAAAATACATGGCTGTTTGTGTTTGCAGTGCTGCAGATCCACTGTGGCTTTCCAGCACGAATCACCCCGGGATGTGGATGCACGGGAGAGAGGCATCGCTCAGATTTATCAATTAAAACAGGTCACCACAGAGTGAAGTCAAAGCTTTCCAAATATTTGTGTCCCTCTTGTTTTCGCTGGTTTTTTTTCCCCCATAGCTACTGGGCTAAACTATGCAGGGGAAAGAACAGATTTCTTTCTTTAACAAAAAGCTTAATTATTTCCTTTTTTCTAGATGTTGTTGCAAAAGTGTAACTTCCTGTTAAGTGCTGAATTTTACAATGTAATAAATTGATAAAGTGGCATGTAATAAGCTGTGTAAATATACGTGCAGAGCCATGCCTTTTACAGGGCAAAGAACTTGCACAGAAGTGGTTTTCTCCAGAAATAATAATTTGCAGTGTTATACATTAGTACAATAAATGATATTGCAAGGTCTGAATTTACTGACAGCAGGTTGTGTATTTTAAGTACTATATTTTGCTCAAATTTAAACTCCCAAAATATTTACTGGCCTTAGTTGCTACAAAAATCCAGTTATTAGGCCAGAAAGAGCTGCTAATGCCGTACTTATCTGAGCAGAAATCCACTGAATGCCCAGTGTATCTTTTTTACCCAGTCCTTGAGAAAAGGAATTGTCAAATGGATCAGTGCCGCTCACGGCCCTGGTCCAGCTCAGCCCGGATTTTCCCGGGTGGAGCGGTGGTATGGAGCACTTGTTTAATGAGTCTGGAAGGCTGGGGAGAGTCCAATTGCAGCAGAAACGCAGTAACATAGATTTGTACCTATTAGGCCTGTCAGTATTTGCTGCTGCAGTGGAAATAAGCGGGGCCCGGGCTCTGTCTCCCGGACACGGGCAGGGCTGACGCCGGCAGGAGCGGGGCTGGGGCCGTGTTTCACCCGCAGGGCGCTCCGAGGGGCACAGCCCGCTGCATTCACAGGCTGCACACTCACAGAGCTCTCCAGTGATACCAGGCGCTATAAACGCTCCCTACCCGCGGGTAACCCCCGTGGGAGCAGCAGAAACTCCCCGCAGGAGGCTCCGAGGGGCACAGCCCGCTGCATTCACAGGCTGCACACTGACGGAGCTCTCCAGTGATACCAGGCGCTATAAACGCTCCCTACCTGGGGTAACCCCCGTGGGAGCAGCAGAAACTCCCCGCAGGAGGCTCCGAGGGGCACAGCCCGCTGCATTCACAGGCTGCACACTGACGGAGCTCTCCAGTGATACCAGGCGCTATAAACGCTCCCTACCTGGGGTAACCCCCGTGGGAGCAGCAGAAACTCCCCCAGGGGCTGGGGGGCTGGAGCTGGCAGAGCTGTGGCAGCGCTGGCCGTGCCAGCCCGCAGGAGCAGGGGCACCCCCGGCGGCAGTGCCAGCGCAGCCGCTGCCAGCGCCCCACCGGCCTGGGGAAGGACCAGCGCTAAAGGCACGGCAAGCACAGAAATCAGGGAAAAGTCCTCCTTCCGAGCCCTGCACTCACCTCTTCACACTGGGGTTGTGGCCCTTCCTAATGGAAATTTATGGCAAATTGCATTTTAAAAACAGCAACAGAGTGATGTCATTAGCTCTGGCTTGCTGAGGGTAGAAACAAAAAAAATCATAAATCATCTTCTTTCAATTAAAATCCCTCCTTCCAAGCATTATTAAGTCCCTGAAGACCATAAGCATGTACACACCAACTTCTTTCAGTCACCTGGGCATCTTTGCAAGCATCACACCTAAGTATGAAGCCTGATTCTTCTTTTGATTTGTGTAATTTTCTCCTGTTCCTTTAGATGAAGATTGTTCTTACAGGTGCCTAAGCCTCCTTTCAGAAGACAAAAAAATAGCAAAGACTTATAGGAAAGCAGCCTAATTATGTGGGGTTTTTAAACAGCTAGGAGGGAAAGATAGTTTGAAAACCAAAACATCTTGGAGGTCCCTTCTGCATCCATAGTATATTTGATAAATTGACTTTTGCTTCCGGGGCACACATTCAGCTTCTTCATTAGTATAATGATCCTTGGTCTTCTCCTCCCAAACTTAGATAATTTGAATAAAAAGTAAGTTTTCTGAAATGTAGCCGTTAATAGAGTCAATACATTTTAAGCTGTGATTACATATCACTTGCAGCAATCCCATCCCTCTCTGCTGTAGATCAAAATGTATTCAGCATTCTTAAAATACATTGTCCTTTCTCTGTTTGACAAGAATAATCCAGTGTGCTGGTGAGTACCAAGGTGACCTGAAAGTTTTTCTAGTATGTAATCCCCTCTTATATGCTGCATTATGTATGAACTCAGAGACAGAATATCTGCATTATCTTAAATAAACTAGGTAAAATGTATTTCAAAAAGCTTCTTGAGTCAAAAAGTAGCAAATCATTGTATGTATTTCCATATTTGTATAGTTTCATTATATTCTTGTTCTAAGTTACTATTAAGTCTCTTTCATATTTAAAAAATGAACTACACACCTATCATGCAAAATGTAAAGAATTATGTTCAACTAGTTCAAATTAGATATACAGTAAAAATACACTTCCAAAGAAATCTCATTTCCATTTTTGTTCATGTTTTTAACAGAATTTCAGACTAATACATCAAATGTGGAACTGTACAAGAATGTGAAGAAACATTAGGATTGCAGGAGTAAAAAAATGTACAGCATTCAAAACCAACAAGCTCTAAACAACCAAACAATACCACAGGATTGAAACAGTCATGGGGACAACATAGGTCATCGGAGCCAGAGTGAATCCTAATGCACCTACATAAAGACCCTACATAGAATATTGTCTCTTATTTATATGCAAAATCCCTGATTTGATTAAACCAGACAATTTCTCTAATTGTCTCGTATAGGTTTCAGTTAAGAATAACATGAGAGTATTCCCCTTCGTGAAGGGCAGGTGTTTGAAAAGGCAATATTGAGAATTGATTTGAAAGGTATTTCCATCCACATGGATTCAGGTAGTTAGGATACAAGATCACAAATGACAGCAGTACAGTGTTAAAGAACCATTGGAATTGTTCTCCGCTACATTTGCCGTAACACTTCAGATTTCAGGATTCAGAATTGTTTGACTGTTCACAGGTTAATACACAGGGTTTTAATTATGGGCTGTAACCGTTTAACAGTGGACCAAAATTGCCTTTTAAATCAAGAAAAGATCCAGCTTAGCATGTAAAAAACCCAATAAAATCTCCAAGGTGACTGACAATGAACAAAACGTTACAAACAGCAGAGTGTCCGTGTCAGAACAGCTTTGAAAGGCAGATATGTATCTGTTACAGTCCACCAACCAGCACAACATCCTTAGTAGACATTTGGATGATGAGGAAAAATGTCCTGGATAAACCTGTAACATTTATAAATTCAACACAAATGATCTTTTTTAATGTCTCATCACTGTGCAGAAACTGAAGGGACCCTGCCACCCCTGAGGTTTGGAGACCAGACCCCAATCCCTCTCAGAGATCTCAGCTAGTTCCCGTCTTTGTCTTGTTTTACCCATAGCTCACCTGTGGGGTTTTTTAAGCTGAAGTGTAAAAAAGGTTAATAAATGACCTAATTATGTCAGCTTTTCTATCCCATAGTCCTCATGCTCTGAAATCTCTCCCTGATCTCGATAGGAATTTGGCTTGCACAAGAATAGCAAAGTTGCAGCTCAGAAAGCTGAATAAATGTAGCACTTTTAAAACCAAAACACTGGTAGGAAAGAGTCCAGCCCAGAAAATCATCTTCAATGCCCTGAGAAGGGCAAAGAACACAACTCTTGGCATCTGTCTTGCTGTTTATTTGGAATAATCTTTTAGTAATTCTGATCCAATGGGAATGAGGGATTAGTTTTCGAGAGCTGGCCAGTACAACCCAACATCTGACTGAAAGAACTGATGGGAACAGGTTTGAAAAGGAACAACCATCTGCATCTTATGTACCACTCCAAACCTCTAAACCTACTGGGCAAACAGCAGAGGGTAGACTCGTTCTTATACATATTGAAACTTTGCTGAGGTATTTCTTTTATTACAGAAAAGCAACTTTAAAACAATAGGAAAAAAACCTCAAAATACGAGTTATATTCTGCAGAGATTTTTGGGGAGAAGGAATTCAATTGTATTGAAATGTCCATAATCATTACAGGAATAACCACTTTTAGCGTCAATAATATATTCTTCCTTGGCTTTTTATTCATTCCAAGCATTACAAAAAATGTAAGGCTGTGACTTCATAAAACATAATTTTGCCTCAACTTTGCCCACCAGTGTTGTAAAATAACCTGAACTACTTCTGCCTTTTTCCTCGGGCAAACCTTTCGCCGTGTGCTCCTCCGTGATGCCCCGGCTGTGGCCCCGCAGCTGTGGGACCCCGCTGGCCCCCCCCAGGACATGGGCAAGCCACGCCCTGCACAAAAGCAAGGTCACACCAAACCTGGCCAAAGTCAGGTTTCCTTCACGCACCAAAAGGAAACGTAGTTCTACTTGAGTTCCAGCATTATCTGATAACTTCTACCTGCAACTAACATTATTTCTCTACAATGAAGATACCTAGGCTGTTGTACAAGTTGGATTTCTCACCCATCTATACTTTGGGAACCAGAGGAATGTGTACATCATATTTGGGGTTTTTCCTAGGCAGACACTGTGTCTGAAGTGCATTTTTCTAACCCTTTTAGATCCAGTCAGCCTACCTCGATCATGACACTAATGTTAAACGTAACTGCAGCCATTACCAAGTAGTTTCCATAAGTGGTTTTATTACTGGTTAGATTTTACAAATTCTGGTATTCGAACAGACTTCGACCTTAAAATTCTAAAACAACAAAGCAACCAATGAAAGGCTTAGGACTATTCAAAGTAACAAACTCTTTAACATTTTTGCCCTGGTCATAAATATACAGAGAGAAAAAGAGAGAAGTGGACATGGAATCCAAAGAATGTAGATAAAACAGTATATAAGGCACATGGCAGTCTTTGAAAATACAGAAGCTTTAGCCAACTTAAATTAATTGCTGTTTCCCTTGCTCAGTCCACAAAACTGTACAGTTACACAAATGTTGTGTTGCAATAGATCTTCCAAGTTATTCTTCAGTCCACACTCCATAATACCAGAACACTACATTTCCTTCTGTTTTTTAGGAGAGATCCTAATTGTGGTTAGTCAGTTGCTCAAAGCCTCTATTAAAATACACTTGGAATTTCAGCTAAGAATAATTTCTTTTTTAAAGAAATTATTAGGAAAGAGTCATCAGAAAAGATTTGTAAGAGTTGTCTGTGAAGGACTTCGAGATTCATGAACCTCAAGACTTCCGGGTACTGATGTCAAGACCGACGTCACAGTTGGCATAGTGGGGTTAGTCAAGTCTGTTAAAGTAGTGGGAGTGCTGGATGGGCTCATGGAGGCATTGGATATTTCTGAGGCAGGACCTGATGGGGTCCCTGCTTGGAGTGTTGAGTCTGAAGTCTTATCCACCCCTGTGTTTTCTTGACGTAAGAGGTTCCGTCTGAATTTGGCTCGAGCATTTTGAAACCAAACCTGAAATAGTTTAATATAACAGGGTAGCATTTAAAGACCTGCAGTGTTTAAAAACGCAAAAGCATATTCACAAATTCATCAATGCTGGAATTGGGAAAGATGTTTTTACTGGTCACATATTGGAAAAGTAGTCCTAGCCATGAGAAGCAGCCTCTGCCTGCAAAGTATTTCTTCTTCCCTCTCCTTCGATCCCTGCAAACTGTCTGCCTGGGCCAGGACTAAGGATGGAGGCTGGCACTCTGTCTGCACAGGTATGTGAAAGGATGCTTAGAAATTCGGCAGCGTGCAGAATCCTCGATCCCAGCAGCATTGGTCTGGGGGAGGCAAACACCCCGCACCTGCTGAACACAAAATGAGGGCTTTCCCCCTCGTGTGTCACGTCCATCTCCCACCAAATGCTGCTGGCCAGCCCGGGGCACCCTGCCTTCCCACGGGCTCCTGCTGCCCCAGGAATTCCCTCCCATGCCAGAGCCTTCAGCGCTCCCCTCTTTGCCAAGGACTGTTCCTCCTTCTTGCTCTTCTCTTATTCTTTCTCAAATGCTTCAGCTTCCTTTGCTTTATTCCTGTTTCCTTTATCAAATGTTTTCAGTACTGGAATAACGTTGGGAAAAAGGGCTGAAAAAGTATTGAAGACCTACATTACATCAAAAACTGTGATTTCAGTAGGAATAGCATCCACACCGAATTTTTTTCCAAGGTTTCTACTTGCATTTTTTGTTTATGTGAGTGAAGGCCGGGGACAGTGGGTGTGCGGGACTCCTGAGGACACGGCAGCCCGTGCAGAGGTTCTGCTGCCGGGCCCTGCCGCGGGACGGGCTGAGCCGGGGCCCGGGAGGGATCCAGGGAGGGATCCAGGGAGCCCCGCAGGAGGGCGGGCGCAGCCGGGGCCGCTCCCGCGGCAGTCCCGGCGCATGGACCTGCCTCGGCTGCTTCACCTTTCTCCGCCCTTCTCCACATCTCGGGATGCTCCAGCTGCGAATTCCCCCTATCGAGCTCCCTTCCTTCCCTGGAAAACTTTCTCCGCCAGCCAAAGATCTTTAATGTGCATGCTCTGTCTCTCACACTCTCTCCAGGGAATGCCACAAGGAAACAATCCTCAGGCACAAATTCAAGGGCCATGCATAAATCACATCCCTACAGGTCCTTCTTGCTGAAAGCTCAGTATTTTAAACCAGTTTATGTTGGCATTTGCTTTGTTAAAACACTTAATTTAAAGGCTACTTTTCAGTTTCGTATACAAAAGTTCTCTTAAACCAGCACAGGTAAAAATATTCCCATGATTTTATGAGTCCAGAATAGCAGTGACCCTGCTACAGACCAGCAATGAGGTGAAAAAGGGGCAAAGCCCAGAGTGATGTTTTTGCCTGAGACGTTCCCAGCAGTGTCCTCTGGTGGGACTGCTCAGAGCCCCTCGTGTGCAGGGGCTGTGAGAGAAGCCAAGCGCTTCGTTCTGGCCATTTAAGCCACAAAGCTCAGGCACCAACTGAGCAGGAATGGCAAAAACAGCAACTGGAACTTTTATAGGATTTTTTACCTTTCAGGTAGAGGTCATTTCTGTTCGTTCCACAAAATAATTTAATGGTTGGTTTCTTTCAGAGACCTTCTGGTAACAGCATAAAGGATAACAGCTGTGAACTGGAGTTTGGAGCTGGCCGCTGCCCCTATGTGTGTTCATTTAGCCATGGCAGAATTAAAACAGAACAGACAAACCAGCAGTAGGTACACCTACTCCTGCATAACTTCACATTTATGTTCATTAAAATACTCATATTTTTATATTCAGTCGTCCCAAATATGAGAAACATGACACTGTTCCTAAATGTCCAACGGCTCCTTAACCTTACCAGGGCAAGAGGCTCTGTGGTATTTTTTGGAAACATGTAGTATGCAAAGTGAGCAAGATTCCTGGTGTTTGTGGATTTCCCTTCATCTTCCACTAATACGAAAACCTGAGCTCAGCTGCCCTTACCAATGACCATCCAAACTGCTTTCAGGAGCTGCACATACAACATGGTTCACTGTTTCTTTTTTAGTGTAATTCATGTTAGACATTGAAAATATCATATAATCCTGCACATATTATCTGAAAACAGAGATTATATGACTGCTTTCACTTCCTTCCCCACTGGAATATTGTCAAGGTTAATCAGTTAATGGTTTCAAGGCTCTTTAAAATTGTATAATAATAAAAATTTGTATTATTACTGAAAATACATTTAATTATTTGAATTATGAAAACACCTTGTCTTATGATAGAAGGGGTAATATTTCCACCATAGTGACATTCTGGCCTGTGCTTTCGATCAGACGCCCTCAGCAAGGCCTTTGTGTTAGAGAGTGGTGAGAGAGGAGCAGTGCTCCTCGAGTGTTCCCTGGGCCCTGGGGCTGTTCCCCAGGCCGTGGGGCTGTTCACCAGGCCGTGGGGCTGTTCCCCAGTCTGTGGAGCTGTTCCCCAGGCCGTAGGGCTGTGGCCGTTATCCCAGCAAGGACAGGGCAGGGCTGAAGCCGGCGCTGCCCCGCCACTCCCATGAGCAGCTCAGGCTGTGCACCTGCAAGGGCATGGCAGAAATAACCCCCCAGACACATAGAACTGAAAGAATCCTTCCAGAAGGACTTATCTCACATCAATTACACAATTCCTTCAGGACTGAGCAATAAACAAAATCATTGGGAAGTATTTAGTGGGTTTCTGTCCAACTGTATCAGTACAAGGCTGAGCTATTTCAAATCAAAGGGGAAAATACAGACCAAAACTCCCAGCGAAAAATAAAAAGCAGCTGCAGGACCCACCACTGCTGCTCCCACACTCCGGTGAGCGGGGCTGCATGCGTGGAGCTGGGCACTCAGCAGTTAGGCAGAATAATATTTACTGAGGTGAAAATAATGTATTCCCTCTTCAGTGATCTGTGGAACAAATTCTTTGTCTCCATCAAGTCAAATAAGAATAAAATAACATCTCCATATGATAAGGGAGTGTTGAAAATAAACACACTAAGTGTTATGAGGGATTTGGATACCGAAGTTAATGGGATCATCACCTTAAATAACTTTATTTTCTGGTTTGTAACACCTCCATGGCTGCATCTGTTACATACTAGCTGTGTGAACAGCTTCTGCCAAAAACAAAATTTTAAACCCAATTTTGCTCATTCACACAGCTACCTGGAGACATTTAGGTTCTCCGCATTTCCCTAACCACGAAGTGGAAAAACAAAATACAGAGGATGTAACACCACAAAACAGACTATGTTCACTCACTGCACACGCTCTGTGATGACTCTGCTGGAATTAGGAACTGTACAGCCAAAGAGATGTTCAGTGAGTGGGGGCTCAGGAAGAGCCTGCAGCCTAAAGCAAACCTTCCCCAAAGGGCAGCACGGGTCCCCGCATGGGATGGAAATATTTTAGGCTTGTTGACTACTGGAAACTGGACCAGCAAAGTCCAAATGCATGCAGTGATCTTTGTAGGGTTCTGGTAGCCACTTTATTGGGCACTGATTGAAGAAAAAACAAGCGGTGTACAAGACACACACTGAAAAATGATACTTTATGTTCCTAAAGTGCTTAGGCTGTGGATAATCTTATTGCAGACCCCTGGAGAGAGAAGAGGTACGTACCTATAGCTAACATACCTCACCTCCTCAGGGCTATCTACTTTCACCTTCCTTTTCTAAACTCACAGAAAAAAAGATCAGTTCCCCAAAGAGCAGCATTTATGCCAGTTAGGTTACTTAGCTCACAATTAGCTGGGGTCGTTAATTATGAATGATAGCTTACAATAAAGGGCTTGTGTTCCCCAGCTGTAGTACAAGAGATATATGAATGAAATTGCAAATGTAAACTTAAATTGGAGGGAAACAAAATATAAATAGGTGTTAAAATATAAAGAAGTTTGTTACAGTTCTAATGTGGCTACTTTGGGAGAACAGTGTGTATTACAAAGGCGTTGAAGGAAATGCATTCTGAGGAGCAGAGTGTTGCATTTCCAGGCCATCCCACCACTGGACTTGTGCAGCTGGTGACGAACTGTGTACAGAGCAAAGACATCAGCCAGGGCTTCCAGGACCACGGAGCATTTAGAAAGTCCTCAGATTCTCTGTTCATCTACCAAGTCTCGTCCTTACATGTCATGTGGGGCTGTCTCTACAGCAAGGGCACTACAGCAGTTCCCTAAATCACCAGAGCTCTGCTCTGTGTATGAGAAGTGCACCTTTCTCCTGATCTGCTGCCCTGCACTTCCCCTAGAATAAATTCTATGAAAGGTGTCCACAGAGCCGGGAGCCCTCAGCAGGTGGATGCAGAGCTGAACACACGGCAAATGTGGCAGCTGACACACACCTAGCAGGCAGTGTGGCAGAGCTCTGGCTCCTGGCAGGTGTGCCCATACACCTGCGAGCCCCAGCGCCTCTGCGCTGTGGGACAGCCTGGGGCTACCTGGGCTTCTTCCCATCACTGGTGCCAGGGAACCGCTTTGTGTTCAGTGAGTGACACAGACGGAACGCCAGCCTCCCTGGCTCCAAAGGATTAACTGCTGACACTGTCTCACTAACCAACATCAGGACGAGTTTTCCCAGCAAAGAGCAAGCCAAAAACTCCTGTATGTGAACTTAATTGCCACTCACTGGTAGAGCTAAACCAGCTGGGCAGAGAGGTTGTAAAATATGCAAAATACAAGTTTATGTTCTCATGGCCCATGACCAGGGAGTGCCCATTAGAGGTGGGAAAACTCAAGTGGTACCAGACAAATTATCACTCCATTTTCTGGAACTGCCTCCAACAACATCATCCTCAGGGAGCAATCCTCACCACCAGCTATCGTCTTCCACCACTGCAGCTAAAGGAGCCTGGACATAAAGGAGTGTTTAACTCTGGAAGTAAAAGAGGTGAAACACCAAATACCAAAATGATAACAAAATTTTGGTGGAACTGTAAAGTTCTGCAACAAACAAAAGAAGAACCACAAAGCACCTTAAAACGGCAAATTGTGACATGATTAAGACAGAACAAAGAAGTAATGAAGCAATGAAGAAACTGAAAAGAGGAACAGAAGAGTAATGGGGTAGAGTCTGATTTTGGAGGCAAGGAAATATGTCCTGAATAGGAAGAAACAGAGACAATGGAACTTTGCAAAAAAAAGAGTCAAGGGAAGACCCATTCAGTGAAAAGAGAAGAGAGAAATGGAAGTCGAAGTTGGCGTGGAGTGACAAGAGAGAACAGAAAGATGATCGAGGGAAAGACACGTCCCAGACACTGCTATGCAGTTTCTTAGGTAATTCAGATGCGAATGGGCAGACCTGGTATTAGCAAAGTGTCTAAATTCTGAGGGTAAAATAGAGAAGGGTCAATCTAAGGATGGACCGCTACAGTAAATTATATCAGCCATGTGTCTGGTTTAAGGACAGTTGCTGTGAGACACCACATCAGGTGCTGGGATGTTCACTCTCTGTCAGAGGAATCCGTTCCTCCACAGAGGATCAGCCTCAGAAAAACAAACCCAACGCAGGTCTGAGAACGTGGCCATGAGGAGTCCTTACGTACGGCTCGTCGCCTTACTGGGAAGCCCTCAAAACCTTTGTTCCTCCTTCTGGTAGGTGTTAGCTCTGTAAGCACGAGGGCCCCTCCAGGGAATTCAGTTTTCCTCAGTAGCTGTCTCCTGCCCTCCACTTGCCTGTGACTTGTGAGCTGTCCACGATGCTTCCCGGGATGGGGCTCACAGCCCTACCTGTCTCTAGGAAGGTCACAAATCCTTTTTCTACATTTAAGACCCATTTAAAGCTTTCAGCAATAAGTCCTGGAATGCCACGGCTCCTATATGCCCAAGTTTAGGTATAGGCATTTGGGTAAGTGCTCATTAAAATTGACTTCTTGGGTCAGAACTATAAATTAAAATACAGCTGAACCAACTAGGACTGCTCCCTTTCCTTCCCACAATAACGCAAATGGAGTGTTTCTTGCCCTTCCCAAGAGCAAGAAAAAGTACTTTTAAAATGCAGCTTTGTTTCATTCTAAGTTACTAACTGTGGCAAAAGTTTTTGAAAAATTTCATTTACGTCCACTTCAGTTATGATCGAAAAGCCCTACTTCTTGTCCTGATGAAATTAATTCAAACTGTTGATTAATTTCTTACAAAGGTAAACACTGTCATGTTTTCTGAGTTTCTAAGCTAAAAGCTCTCTATTTACAGTGAGAACACTAACTAAAATAAATCACTTTTTTTTTTACAGCAGCCTGGAAGCTAAAACATGCACCAGAATTAAAGAACTCCAGGAAAACAAGCAGGGCCCCAAACCTTCACAACTCTCATAAAATTTAGAACCCAAGTGATCTGCTTTAGAGAAACTGAAAAGAAATTACTCTTCTCATACTTTCTGGGGATTAACTTAGTCTAAGAGAAGGTATGACTGATTAAGAATACCTTGAAAACCAGCAAATTCCACGGCTTTTTAAATACAAAATTAATATTTTGATTACTTTTCAAGGCAAAAGACACATCTTACCTGAAGAACTCTTTTGGTGAGGCCGGTTTTCTGAGCTAGCTGTTTCAAGTCCTTGGCATCAGGATTGTGGTTAATAGCAAAGTATGACTTCATTGTCCGCAGCTGGTGGTGTTTGAAGGATGTCCTCATGCGCTTTGTTTTTTGATTGCTGGGGTACTGCTGGTCTCTGTCCAGGTGGTCACCGTCGTTCTCATTGCAACTTAAAGCTTAAGGCAACGAGAGGAGAAGGCCTGTAAATCTCTTGCTCCACGACCAATATAGTTTGCAATTTCCCTGAGTGCAGCCATTAAAATAACACACCGCAGCATGTACAAGCACAAACCCTACCTGCCTTTGCTCCATTTCATGGATTTGTAGAGCAGTTTAGTTTGGAAAATCCCTCTAAGGTCATTGTGTCCCACCGTTAACACGGCGCTGCCAAGGCCACCGCTAACCCATGTCCCCAAGTGCCACATCCACATGGCTTTGAAATCCCTCCAAGGATAGGGGCTTCACCTTGCTTTTGGGGAAGTTTCCCCGTTTCCACACGGAGCTTCCTGGGGAAGTTTCCCCATTTCCACCCGGAGCTCCCCTGGGGAAGTTTCCCCGTTTCCACCCAGAGCTCCCCTGGGGAAGTTTCCCCGTTTCCACCCGGAGCTCCCCTGGGGAAGTTTCTCCATTTCCACCTGGAGCTCCCCTGGGGAAGTTTCCCCATTTCCACCCGGAGCTCCCCTGGCCCAGCCTGGGGCCATTCCCTCTCCTCCTGTCCCTGTTCCCTGTTCCCTGTTCCCAGAGCCCGATCCCCTGGCTGTCCCCTCCTGGCAGGGAGTTGTGCGGAGCCACAGGGTCCCCCCTGAGCCTCCTTTTCTCCAGGCTGAGCCCCTTCCCCAGCTCCCTCAGCCGCTCCTGGGGCTCCAGCCCCTTCCCAGCCCTGTTCCCTGCCCTGGACATGCTCCAGCCCTCCGTGTCTCTCCTGCCATGAGTGGCCCCGAGCTGCCCCCAGCACTGAGGTGCCCCTGCAGTGCCAGCCCTGGGGCGGGCACAGCCCAGGGGCCACTGGCCTCTTGCCCACCTGGGCACAGCTGGATCGTATTTCTGCACCTTCCAGCCATCCCCTTACAATAACCAGCCTGCAAGGACCCTGGCCTCCCCCTCTGTGGCTTTTAAAATGTCAGCTCTGTTTCCTTTTCCCTCTGCTCCACCTCCACAGAACTTTTCCTCTGTTTTCTGTGGGAGGACAGTAGCTGTCCTGAGCTCCCTAAAGGGTTTTACTGTACTTGGTCTCGCCATAAATTGCACTGTAACACACAAAGAGGGCTGCACAATACACTCCACTGAAATCTCAGTGGAACAGACTAGTTAAAATCATAATTATTTCCTCCATCAAACTAAACCCTGTAGAGTACAAGGGAGACCATTAAATGAAACACTATAAAAGAAATAAAGTTTGTGGCTACCAGACAGCAAATTATGACTCTAATCTGACTAGCTAAAGAAATAAAGCTGTTAATGCAACATATTCACTGGCATGCCAAATGAAAAATCTTTTTAATTATTTATACATTTATATTTCCATTTTAAAAAGTGTTTGCAAATACTAGTTTGAATGCTCACTTCTGCCACATCCTTTTGAAATCAAGGAATGACACTGGTTGATACACGTGTAGAAATCAAGCGCAAGAAGAAGGTCCGTGGGAAACAAACACTGTAAAAATTATCAAGTAGTATTAAATGTTGAATGCCAAGCAAAATAACCTTGTAGACCAAAAGTAGTTTTTCATTCATTTGTGCATAGAGTAAACCGTAGAAACCCTCTTAACATAACGTTAAGGACTGAGCTTAAATCCAATAAAAAATTAGGAATATCACTGAAAATTAGCTCTGACAAACTGGTGTTAATTAGTTTTTCTTGTTCAAATATCTACAAGTGCCCCTTAATTTCCTACAAGTTTTATGCTAACAGTAATGAAAAATCGCTATCTCTGTTCTACACAGCATGCAAAAGAATGACCTAAGAGTTCTTTTAAAACGTGAATTGTTGTTGTTTCTTAAACACGTAAACAGGCTTGTTTTCAATTGTCCGCTCTTGCTGTTTAATTACAACTGAGTACATCTCATGCACCTATCTTTATCGCGTCACTTGAATTGATGACCCATCAGTGGGTCTCAGCCCTAGTGAAAACACACACGCTCTGACAGGCATCTATTAAAAACAGACTTTAAAAACACACAATAAATGCATGGATTCCTAAGTAAAGATGCATACACAGGCTCCCTAAGCAGGTTTGCAGCTGCTACAGTAGCTGCTTCACAAACCTCAGCCTTTCAAAACCTGCTGAAAAGCTGTGGCACAATACAGAGCAAGGCCTGCAAAAATCCAGCTCTAAGCCCAAAAGCACGTTTGCTTAACAGATATGCCCAAAGTGTCCCAAGCCTCAAACTTCTCTCTGTGTTTCTGTACTCTTATAATTTAAAAAGCAGCTAAAAAAGGGTACTGTGTACAGAAATATGAGTGTCTATGTGCGTGTGTGCGTGCATGTGCATACATTTGTATAAATCCTTTCCAGACCTCCAGGTTTTGTGCCAAATTTTGGCCATAAGAAGCATTTCTGCTTGTTTTCCTGCAGCATGGAAAACTGCAAGCACCTGAATTTAAAAGGTGTAAGATACTTAAAGGGAGAGAGTAACAACGGAGTAGTAATGGAGCTGTTTGGGCTGTAGCCAAATCTTTTTGGGTTTAAGATCTGAGACCTAGTTGCCCATCTGAAGTCATCCCATGTACTCCAGTCTCCTTCATAGCCACAATTCCTGACATAAAGAGCATTGGGATAAATAACACAATTATGCTCATAGAAAATTCTGTTATGGAAATGTAAAACCAAATCATTGTTTTTAAAACGTACCCAAAGAATTTTAGATATTAGTAATGGAAAAGACCTTTGTGCGTCATCTGAGAGGCTTTTGAACCCTCCAAGAAATAACAAGACAGACATAGGAGGAAATGCATCAAAATATCTGTCTGCAGGACTGAGGTCTGGTTCCTGTTAATATGCAACAAAACAAAGCCTAGGGCTGCAAGGAGCTGGATTTTAACGTGTCCCATAGAGAATGAGATACATTCAGAATCCAAGGATATAAAACTGATTCTAAACCCTTCCAGAATGCAATGAGAGTACCAGCTTTTAATCAAGCTGATTCCTTGATAGGAAAAGGAACAACGTACTCTTGGAATTTCTCATCATTTTACCTCATTATCTACTAAGTAAAAATAATATTAAAATGGCAAAAAGTGGCAAAATGTCCTTGTCTACGAGGGAAGTTGCAGAACAGATTTTGAAAGTGCATGAGGGCATGTGCTGTTCGTTGTCTGGTGCAAATGGCTTGGCTACTCCCAGGCATCACCCAGTATGACATAAATAGTCCTAGCTGCTGCCAATTCCCCTCTTGTATTTGGTTGTGGTGCCTGGCACCATCCTCAACAGGCTATTTTATTCAGTCTAATATTACCTGCATCTCTCACAGAATCTGCAGTGTCCATGGGTGTTGCAGACACAGATACACAGAACGGGCCAAGGGTGTAAGTGGAGATTTTAAGAGCTGAGGAGTTTCTGCAAAAGGCATCAGGGTGTAAAACTAACCCTGTACATGCTCCTCACACAACCCTCTGTTTTCCAGGCACCGTCTTCCCTGTTCTTTTGCGGTGTCCTGTGTATCTCCCAAAGGAATTGCTGAACTATCCATATGTAACGTTTCTATTCCATTGCAGCATCTCAGGCTCCTGCTGGGATTTCAGAAATACAATTGGTAGAATTCCAGTCGAATAGAGGAGCCTTAAATTAATGAGTGTTTCAGTTCTATTTTTTGATAAAACAAATCCTGAAGCCGTGCCAAGTCTCATTTTGACCCTAGAACATTTCTAATGTCCTGTGCCTTTCCCCAGACCTCACACCCAAGCCATTGCCCTCCCAGCCTCTGCTGGTGCAGCCGTGGCAGCACATACACCCTCAGCCCCATGTGGGCCACCTGGTCACAGGACGGTGATGTCCATGGCCAGCATCGTTACATCCCTACAGATTAGGAGGAAAACATTTTGGTTTGATGTTGGTAGCCAAAATACCCTTTGCAGATTAATGCATAACACCTCCCTAAACCCAACATCAGGAGCGTAAAGCGGGCTGTGCTGGTGCTTTTGTAACAAAGTCTGCTAGAGAAGGAGAACTTGGAACATTGCTTCACGCTCAGATCACAGAGCCCCCCATGGCTTGGGATTCGGGGCAAAGTGCGTGCTTAGCAGTTAGTAGGCTGCTAAGGATATGGCACATGAAGATAAGAAAGAGAAATTTCCTTTGGGGGAAATTTTGTTCTTAGTAGCTTTTGCTTGACATGTTAGATTATGCCAAAAGAAAGAAAACTAAT
Organism: Donacobius atricapilla; assembly: GCA_013397315.1. NCBI lineage: Eukaryota > Metazoa > Chordata > Aves > Passeriformes > Mimidae > Donacobius > Donacobius atricapilla. Next base: position 20,151 of record WBMY01018369.1, on the reverse strand, counting down.
CCTGATTCTGTAAGAGTGATGAAACAGGAGACACGTTGTGGGTGCGTTATCTCTCAACAGTGGCTCAGGAACATACACCCCTTTCCTTCTGTAATCGGAGCCAAGGGGGTGTTTTAACCTCCTGCTGCCTGGAGAGGGAACTTGTGATTAACCAGACCAGGCAGGGGTGCGGCCGCATTTGCTGTTTGGTCAGAGTGTGTAGAGAACTTTGTGGTACCCACATCCTCAAAGGGGACAGAAGTGAGACAGAGCCCTCTGAGCAGTACTTGGGCAGGAACAGACATAGTCTTTCTCTTTGGACGGAGGAGAAGACACACAGAGAAGGCAGATTCCTGAACTTCTCACCACAGGAATGAAAAGGGGTGAAGCTGTGGCACTGGGAGCAGGCAAGGTACCCCTGGCTGCTTCTGAGGTGCCTGGTGGCACTCAAAGGAGCGCGTCTCTGCCAAGCCATGGAGCAACAGACACGACAGCGCTGCCTCAACCTTGACATTTCAAGAAATGTTTCTGAGGAGATAAAGCCAGTCAGCCTTAAGGAGCCCAGGCCGAGCATCACAAGGCCAGGAGGGAGGAGAGCAGATTAGAAGCCCTCTTCCTCCGGCCTTCCCCGGCCGGCCCGGACAAAGGAGCTGCGCGTCNAGCCCCAGCCCCTGGGGAGGGGCCAGATGCGCCCGGGGACCCCAACGGAGACCACGGCCCGGCAGGAGGGAGAGAAGGGGGAGCAGCAAGAGGAGAGGGGAAAGGGGTAAACCTTCATTTTTCCTAGGAAGTCTCTGCAAGATACCCGATTTTAAGCTGCGGTTCCCGTCTGCTCCCTGTGTCACAGCAGTCACACGGAAGCTTCTTGTGAGCTTTTAGTCCCAAGGGAAACGAGGAGGAAAGAGGGATTCGCTCTTCAAAACTTTGCAGACTTTTCGCATTTTTGTCAGGAAAAACCCCCAAACCACTTTGGACACAGCCACTTGAGAGGGTCAGCTCCAGGCGTCCCCCGAGCCCTGCCGGAGCCGCCCTCCCCGGGAAAAAGGCGCCCCCAGCCCCGAGCCCACCGGCCGAGGATGTCTGTCCCGCCTGGGCATTGCTCGCCCTCTCAGCCAAGCACGAGCCTTCCTCCTGCTCGCAAAGGAAGAAAGCGTTTCTTAATGTCTTGGCTGTTTGCACAGATTATGGGTATGTTATCAGCTCGTCGTACCCCAAGTTTGCGCAATACATTTGTCATTTTCCAGGGTATTTTAGTGTCTTAGAGCCGGACTAGATACAAATGAATAAAACATAGCAGACCGTGGGAGGTTTGGGGTCTAATTCACAAAGGGAGTATTCAGAATTCTTTACAGGTGCTCCTGTGTTCAGCAAGCTTTCAGCCATTGATTTACTGACCTAAAAAACCCATCAAACTCCATTCCAACAAGTGAAGGAGGAAATTATGATCACAGGAACACACTTTAAAAAAAAAAAAAAGAAAAGAGAAAGAAAGAAAAAGAAATCTTTTTGAAGTTTCAGCATCCTTCTAAGCTATTTTCCACTTGTCAGGCTCTATCCACATCTAAACCCATCATCCCCCTGCAAACGGTCTCGTTTAAGTAGGGAAAAAAAGAGTCAGTCTAATTCGTGTTGCAGATGAATATTTGTTGCAATTTACAAAATTATTTCAGTCTCCACTCTGCCAAGTTTATGGGTCCCTCTTTTCCCACCACCTCTGGGTGTAGATTTATTTACACGAAGTATTCTACACAAATCACCAGGACAGATGCCCTCAGAGGACAACATTGTGCATTTCTAGTGCATTTCTGAGAATGAAATTACAAGTTCCACTAAAAATGAAAAGAGAAACGACCACATTTTTAAATGGTTTCTCTTTTAAAGAGAAGACTTTGCAATAATTTACTCGTTTGTGGAATTTTACATCAACGAGCAACCCAGTCTGATTTCCAAGATCAATGGCACTTATTACCGCATAAATTAGTCGATTACAGGTCTAGTAAATAGTTAAGTAGATAAATAGCTTAAGCAAAGAAGCCAAAGGTTACTCAAAGAAGATCGCTAAAGTTTCAGTTGCAGGCTCTAAACAACCATTAAAAGACGACAAAGTCGGACGGCAATTATTTTGTAAACGAATTTTTCCGAAGGCAGTGAAAGGCGGTTTATTTAGGAAGTCAGGGAGCAGTGAGACGTTCTCAGGCTGTGCTCCCGTCCAGGACAGATGCCGCCGATTCGGTTTACAGGTCCTTTGAATCTGAACATCTGCCCTGCACAGGGAGACAGCGGACGGACAATTAAGAGCTAATCCCTCCGAAAAGGAGACGGTTTTTAACGGGAAAGATGCATTTTGGATGCACGTTTTAAAGCTGAACTGTTACTCGCGAGAACACTACATCCACCTTTCATCAGCCTTCACCACTGGGACTACAGCTGCTTTTTGCACTACTTCCAAATTATTCAGCAATTAGTTCAACCAACAATAGCTGGCAATTTTTGCTCCCGAGGTGCGTTTGCCGGTTAGAGATGCGCCTTTTCTCCCTGCTATTTTCAGTGCAAACCACTCCATTTGGTCCCTATTGTTACTTCCTTCAGGAACAAAACTCCCGTAGCTTCCCGTTGCCGGGCTGCCTGCCCCGGCCCGAAGGCCGAGCCCCTGGCCACCCCCGCGCTTCTGGGTGTCCCCCCGCGCCTTCCTCCCGCCTTCCTCCTCCTCCTGCCGCCGCAGCCGGGCCGCGCAGGGGCGCGCCTGGAAACGCACCGCAGCACGCTCGGCCTGCACCGAGCGCCCGCGCCGCGAGAGGAGAACGCGTTCGAGGCAAATGCGCGCCCTACGGGACACGTCCGAGCCAGGCGGGATAAGAGACGCCAGGCTGGGGCGAGCGGAGAAGCGCAGAGGGCACCGAGCACGGACCGACGCAGGGAAGAGAATTCGGTGCCCAGGGCCTGGTGGGACGGCCCGAGCGCCCGGCTCGGGGAACGCCGGGCTGGGGGGAAGCGCATCTCCGCCTCCGAGCCCTCCAGTAAAACCCACGCCTAAGAATTTTGTTTTGTCCAAGCATTTTTTTCCGCGTTACCTACGAGCAGCAGCGCAGGAAGCCCCTGGGATGGCAGCCGTTGTGGTGGCAGCCACAGGGAGGAGTGGAGCGAGGGGAAGAGGGGAGCGGGGACTGGGGGGGCCCAGGAGACCGCTCGAATCCCTTTGCCCGCAAAATTGCAGTGCCGTGGCGGTGGGGAGGTTAAGCGGGGAAACACGTCGGAAAGTTTGCTGCTGGACACAGAGAGCTGCCGCCAGGCTCGCTCCCGTCCCTCCGGCGGCCGGGCTCGGTTCGGGGGCAGGGGCTGCGCCGCGGGGCAGCCCCGGGCTGCGAAGGGGATGCGGCCAGTTTCCCGACTCCGAGTCGCGGCTCATGAACAAAAGCCCAGCGGAGCTTGCCCCCGTGGGAGCAGGCTCTGTGCTGCCCGCAGACACCTGCTGCCCGCGGCCCCTGCCCGGGCACACGCAGCCCTGCACCCCCGTCCGCCTCCCGCTCCGGACCCTTGGGAAACGGCCACTTCCTCCCTCTCGTTCCTTCCAAAACTTTGAGGGGCAAGAGCTCAGGACAGGGCTGAACAATTCACCCGTCAGCAGCTTTAGAGTGTAGCCACTAAAAAAAATTCACGGGTCTCTGAAGTGCTAACTTAAAATCTCTGGTTTCCAGATTTTATTTCAGGCTGCACTCCCCCTTCTTCCCCCCCTTAACCAGATGACCTTGTTTCAAAACATTTTATTTCCAGCTGAAGTGAAAAATGCTAACATATTAGCTTCTGTAATTGCAGTTTGACAGCACTTGATCTCAATAATTATGCTGCAGCTAAACTATTATTAACAGTTTAAGCTAAAATAAACGGAAATCCCCCTTTGGAAGTGAACAGAAACAAACCATTTGAACTGTTCTGGGGGAAGATGGGGGTCTCTTACCTGCATTGTAGGCTGCCAGATCTGCTCCAGGCCCCGGGCTTTTTCTTTTCCTGGGTCTCCCCTTCTGGACAGTCCCCACGCCATTGTAATAAGGCAGTCCCAAAGTGTTGGCAGAGCCCGCTCCCAAAGCCGGGCCCTTCCCAGCGGCTACATCCGAGTGATTGAAATGCACCTGGTACTCCCCCTGGATGAGAGTCTCGAAATGGAGGCGGCAGTACACCAGANGGGCCCGGCCCCGCAGCCAGCGCGGGAGGCCGGGCAGGGCACGCCCGGTGAAGGCCCCAGCAGCCAAGGCAGGCCGGGGGGAAGCTGTGCCCGGGCCGTGCCCCCCTCNTGGCAGAGCCCGCTCCCAAAGCCGGGCCCTTCCCAGCGGCTACATCCGAGTGATTGAAATGCACCTGGTACTCCCCCTGGATGAGAGTCTCGAAATGGAGGCGGCAGTACACCAGATTGTCCTTCATGCCAAAGTGATCGCCAGTGGTCAGCATCTTGTTGCAAGTGGTGCAAGTGAAGCAATTTAAGTGATATACCAAATCCCTGGCCCTCATGACCATCTCGGAGGCAGAAATCCCCAGGTGACATCTCGCACATCTCTGCACCGAAAACCTCCTGCAAAACAGAAAGGCCAGAGGAGNCGTCCTTGCTGAAGCAGGTGAGCTCGGACTCCAGGTTGAGTTTACACTCGCAGCACTTCAGGCAGCGCATGTGCCACTGTTTGTCCACAGCCAGGAGGTAATAACGGTCCGAGATTTTACCCCCGCAGCCGGCGCACAGGGCAGCCCTGTCACTGCTGATGGAAGGCATGGTCTGCTGGGGGAAAACAATTACAGACCGTTAGCGAGAGGGAGAAACTCTTGAGCGCGGCTGGGCTCCCCCTCCCCCTGCCCGGCCCGGCCGGGCNCGGGACGTTGGCGGCCATCCCGGGACCGGAGCGCGGGGACACTCCGTCCCGCTGCCCTGCTCGCAGCGCAGACCCCACCAGGAAAAGGCACCGACCCCCGGGCCACGAAGGTGCCCGCAGCCGCGGGCCGCAGGAGGCACGGCCGGC
>WBMY01018369.1:0-15012 GCA_013397315.1 Donacobius atricapilla | reverse complement strand
GGCCCCCGCGCCCGGTCCCCAGGGCCCCGCCGCATCCCACCTTCCCGGGAGGAGGCGGGGAAGCGGGCGAGACAAACAGAAAACCACCCTGGCTTTTAGGGGAGGCGTCCACACCAGATCCAGAACTTTTTTTTTTTTTTTTTCTGGTGGATTTTCCAGTCTCAAACCAAGAAAAGATGCTGCTCAATAAACAGGCGCAATAATAAGAGTAGGGCAAATCGCAGATAGTTAATTTTAAAATTTATTATTATGGATATACTGAGAGTGTCTGCATAGTTAATGCTTTGCGAGTGCGTGTATGTGGAGCGTGTCTGTGTGTATTTTCCTAGCTATAAAATTCCGAATGAATTACGATCAACCCCCCAGTAGTCACAGTGCTGCAGACACAGCTCTCTGCAAGCTGGTTCCAAACAACACGGATCGCGATCTGCTGTGACCCAAAGCGCTAAAGGGATCAGTAAATTAAGCTGCGGAGGAGATGAGCGCTACTAAATCCGAGGTGCAGAATGTTTTATCAAGAAAACGAAATAGTGGGAAACGTGTCGGAATGAGAGTGGGTAAAAACCAACAGAGCACATTAGATTATGCTGGGATAAACTTGGAAGCAATAAAACTAAATATAAGCCCTATATAATTTAATAGTTTAGTGTCAAATCGCAATCCAATCGAAACCCTCAAAAAACCCCCCCCAAATTCATACCTATCCCGTCAACTTCCACCGAACAAGAAAGAGGGAGAAATATCGGAACCGTTTAAGCGTGCTTATTTATTTCAGCAGACACCTTCAAACAGCATTCGGGAGAGGAGGCTCGATGGAGCAGCGTCTGGGGCAGACCCTGCAATCTGCTGCTTTCCTCGTCGGTCCCAGCTCACTCTTACCCGCTTTGCACAACAGCCCACGGCAGATCTGTTCTTGTGCACGAGAACCCGAAACGCTTCCTTACAGCTGTGCCCAGCACGCAGTTTGTTTTGGTTCGGGGCGGGGGAGAAGTTGTTTGTTTGCTTTTAGCTCCTCTAGAGCCTTAAATCCTCGCGCGAAGCAAAAGCAAAGACAGCTAATCGGAGGAAATCGAAAGGAACCCAGGCTGGTTTTCCAGCACATGCCAAACCCACTGCTTTCATCCTGTGCTTGCGGGGATCACAAAATCCCATCTCTGTGAGCACTCCCGTTTGCACCGCATCATTCCCACTAGGAGAGCTCCACACAAATAAAACCCTGGCACTCCACTGGTGCTAGTCACAGGAACCCACCGGTAGCTTGTTTCTTTAAGGTATTAACTGAACTCCGAGTAGGGACCGTTTTATAACCAAAGTAGTTTCCTGTAAATCCACTTTAAACGAAATAACGATTTTTTCTACTTTGCTTTTCCAGGAACAAAAATATTTGGAGATCTAGAAATGGTATTCAAGGATCCAGTATTCCAACCCAGTATTTGTTATATACACACGTGTATCCATATAGTTTATATATAGTTATATAAAACTATCACGCCACAATATTTATTCCAGCAAAGATCATTGGATGTTGTTTTACTGTACGGAGAAATATTAACTTTTTAAAAGAAAATCAAAACCGTTCAGATTAGACATCGCATCCCACCCTTGCAGTACAAAGGCCGTTCTCCAGCCGGTGTTTCAAAATTAAATAGTCTCACTGTCACCTTTAAGCAAATTTCACATAACATTACAAGAAAGAACACATACTGGTGAAGTTTGAAAACCTGAGAACGGATCTTCCTTGCACATGCCTGTATCAGTTTACAAGACAGCGTTTAACCAGCGTACGAGATAATTTCACTTCAGAATTGTAATTTCTTAACAAAAAAAAAACCAAAAAAACCCCAAAAAACCCCAAAATAGTACACATAAATTGTTCAATCACTTAAGACACTTCGGAAATTTCTTCCACTTTGCTAGCTTAACGCTAGTTAGACGGATGCATCTTTTTATTATCTAAATGTATTAATATACAAGGACTATGCATCAGCAGACAAGATAAAATGTGGTAAAGTTATAAAAATTCGCATCCATCCGTCTCCCTGAGACATATCTTCTAGTTCTGTTTGCCATGTTTACAAACCCAAATATTAAAATTACTTTAAAACCCCCATAACTTAAAGACACTCGTGTTTGGTTTTTTTCTTCTTAAATAAATGCTATAAAGACTATCTCCATGAAGGCATCCTACCTGAAAAATAACACAGAATTGGACTCTCTGGGGTTTGTGTTTCCATTCTGCAGACAAAAAATTCGCTGTGCCAAAATGTTATTGGTATAAAACCACACTTTGCCTCTTGCTACAAACTTTGGAGGGCCGGACAGGCTGGGGGAAGGGAAGGGAAGGAGTTCTTGGACGCTACCAAAAGGCTGATCTATCTGTTTTCTCGCAAGAGCAGTATCGTTCCTTTCACCCAAGCGCTACTATTACTATGCATATTATTAATAATTAACAGTTTCACGCCTTTCCCCACGGTTTCATTTAATCTTTTGGGGTGCCTTCATGCTTAATTGTCTTCCGATTTAGTATTTCGCATCGGTTTCCCCCGATCTGTTATTTTAGGGGAAAAGCTGTACGTGTGAGGGGTTTGGTATCTTTAGGGGGTGCATGACTCTCCCATTCCTTCGGCTCCTACCGTTTCCGTCTCTCCCCTGTCTATAGCCGAGCTGATGGCCGGTGCTTCGCTTTTGGTTCTCCGATCCATCTCGTCGATGACCCCGTGCATCTCCGAGCCGGAAAGACTGTGGAAAAGCATCGCTGAGGACGCAGAGGAGGAGGGCCCGAGTGGCTGTTGCTGCTGACAGTTGTCGGGGTCCCTGCAGGAGCCCAGAACTTGCATTAACCGGAGCCCTCCCCCATGCATCTAGCACGGCCGCCCCGTCTCTCCTTGGGCACCGGGCTTTTCCCCCGGCAGAGCTCTCCGGAGCGCGGCGCAGGCACTGATCCGAGGTTTCAAGGGATGGGGTGCAGAAAAGGCGGGCGAAGGGGATGAGGGAGAGGGGATAACTGGTGGTGTAGGCTTCGGGGCTTGGATCTAGTCTGTTGCGCGGCCCCGGCACATCTCTCTAGGAGGCTTCTTCAGTGCAGGGCTCATTGCCCCACGTGCAGTCCCAGGCTTTATGCTCTGGCCCAGCTGGCAGAAGGCTGGGCACGCTTACGGTTGGGAGGGATTAATAAATAGTAGAAATATATAAAAAAAAATTAAACCATCTTCGGTGAGAAATAAATAAGAATTAGGAAAAAAAAAATACGACAAGCCCCTTACATCGTACTGTACGAAATTTAGAGGAAAGCAAGGGAGAGGGAGGTTGCGGCAAGCGGAGAGCAGGCTGGTGCTGCAGGGAGGCTGGGGCGGATGCCCACCGTACGCACTCACAGTCCAGAGGGCTGGCAGCGGCGGCAGCTCAGGGGCAAAGTTTGCTCCTTCCCCCGCTCCTCCCCCAGCCCGCCGGAGCTCATTGGGAAAAGAAAAAGCCAAGGGGAAGGAGGAAGAGTTGGACGGGCACCAGATGGGACGGGCACTGGCGGCCCCCCTCTGTCCTTAAAGCGGCGCGGCCCGCGGGGCCCGGGGCGGGAGCGCAGCCGGAGNGCTGCCGAGGGACCGCGGGGCACGGCTCCTCCGGCGCGCGTGGAGGAGGCGTTCGAGGGTTCCTTTCCGCTCCGAGGTCACGGATACCCCAAACGTTTATAACTAGTTGAATGCACCCAATCACCCTCGTTATGACAAATATTCACTGTTAGAATATAATAACTTGAGTCGCTCCGCTTGTGGAGCCTTCCACAAACCGAGGCCTCTTGCACCTCTCATTTCAAAGTAGACTGTAAGGAAACCAGGCCAGGAAGGTCTCTGAACTTGAGGGAGAGCTTCAGAAAGTCTCCAGGAAAGACAAAGAGTGCACAGGGGGACTGTTCATGATGTCTAAATATTTATCCAGGAGGTGGGTAGTAAGGAAGGACTAATTACCATTAAAGATGTCAAATATCGCACTTCTAATTGTGTTAGCAAAGGTAGCACAAGGGAAGGTAAATGTGACTGCACGTGTGAGATCATGAGACTGCCTGCGTCACCCGTGGCTATGAATTATTACATCACTCTTGCGCATTCCCATCAGCTGTTATTTTCTGTCAGGGCGATTTGCCTCTTACAGGTGTAGCGCAATTAAGATTATCCTTGCTAAAATTGGAATTCTTCTGTTTATAGCCAAACTTTGCTGGGTTTATGCGTTCCATTCTTACAATAATTGAGGCTTTTTCTCATTTTTTTGTTGGGATTGCTCTGGGTAGTTAAAGACATTTGCATGTCACAGAGGAGAACAAAGTGTCTCTTGTAGAAACGCATATGAAATAGCCACAAGACCCCTCAAGAAACCATACAAGAATGGAAGCTGATCTGGCATCTGTGGGAACTATCCAAAGTCTCTCCTAAAATCAGACCTTGGAAACAATGGAAGTTCATGTTTGAAATCAGATTAGGATGCTACAGCACCATTATTGGCTCTGTGTAGTATTTATCTCGATAAAATCATCCTTCCCTTCCTCCATAGAGCTGGGAGAGGTTTTCCAGGGCGGTCTGTGCTGGGAGCTTTGCCTCCAGGAGCAGCTGTGGGTCACTGCTCAGCGGACAGCGCGGAGCCCCCGGTGGGACAGCCCCGCTCACCTTTGCCCAAGCGATGCTGCAGATATCCACACTCACAGCTCTGTGCCCTACTATCCTCAGACGTTTTCATACCAGATTAATTCCCTAGCACCAAATTGATTACGTACTTTTTGCAGTTAAGAAAGGTCATGGATTTGTACACTCCGACATTGCTAATTATCCAAAAGATTTTAGGTATTTAACAGAATTAGAATATGGTATTTTATGCTACAGAATTGCCTCAGTGGATGGAACCAATAATACAAAGAGCATGCTGAGTAAGTATGGCACGGCCTCCAGTTCACAGGGTATCTCTGATTTTCTTCTAATGGATATACAAACACAAGAAGACATCCAACCCTTGCTACCAAAACACAAGGAGAGTAACAGAATGTAAACATAAAGCTGCTAATGTACACACTGACACATGAATGGCATTTACATTGTTCAGAATAAAATCAAGGATACTTTCAAATAATGAGCCACAGAAAAATTGCTGGAGCAAAATCGTCTTCAGAATGAAGCGCAGGCTCATTTGAAATGAGAGTTTTTTTCATTTAAAAAATGGTGCAGCTAATAATAAAGTCTTTTAACCTGTATTTTGTTATAGGTGACAGGTGAACAAATCACAGGTCTTGAGTTTCTCTACCCTGCCTCTCTTGGTAACGTCATCTCCAGTACCATCTGCTACCTACCAGACAAACAGACCAACCACATAATGAGGTACCAGCTTCCACCCAGCTACCGTGACTAAATCAGAACAAAAGATTCAACGCCTCCTTCAACAAAGGAACACAAGTCTAAGCTGTCTTTGCTAATTGCTGGGTTTCAGGTTGTCTGTTACAGATTTTAAGTGAGCTACAAACTTCCATCAAATACTCATAGCTGTTGGATAAAGATACTAAGAATAAAAGATAAATGAAAGCAAAAGGTAAGAGAGAAGAGAAGAAAGCTTAGAAAATAAGTAACTACTTATGGTAATTTAAAGACTGTGGAATAATATAAACGCGAAAGACCAGGGGGCAGAGTGATTGATATCTCATATGTTTTCGATGCCCCTATGGTTATTAGACTGCAATATATGGGAACATACAATAAACTATGAATTAAAATGTAATTGTAGCTTCAGGCATCTTCTTCATTGTCTGCTGTGGTGTTATGTCTTCATGCACCGTGATTGACAAGGTGTAATTAATCATCTTACTCAGTTGTAAATATGGGCACCCTTCACAGTAGGCATCAGGAAGTGTGTACCAGCAAAGGAAGCAATAGTTGACGCTGAGATACCATTAAATCAAAATCAGAACGCGTATATGTTCAGAAATGTGTGTTTGGTGTGACGCTGTTATCGTTTATTTCTAAAATACTGTACCAACAGATTTACTTCATTTGCAAGTTAACTACAACATTAACTGGTTTTATTTATTTTGTCTCTTCTTCATTTTTATAGGCAATGATGTTGTTCTCCTAAAATGTGAGCCAGTTTGCTTCCTCTCAGCAAGTGGAGCTCAGCTCAGCTCTTCCTCTCCCCAAGTTGCTGCAGACAGACCAGCAGCTCCGTGGACTCACTTGAAATGGTTCGGGCAAATTATTACTCCGTTCATGGATCACCTTCTGCGCTTCTTAGATACTGAGACACTTTGGGTCATCTTAAAGTGAAAGAGAATAATGAAATTATCCTAACAAGGAACACTGTTCCATTTAAAAATAGGACATATATTGCCACCAATGCTGTCCCCAAATTGTAAATGAATGTCTTTTAAAAGGTTTTTTTCAGTATTCCAGGGTAGGAAACATCTTATATCTGTCTCTTTTTGTAAATGATTGCTGTCCTTATCTAGTGAGTACAGAAATGGTGTCTGAGTCATGGGAAATTTGAGTGGTTTGTCTCAGGAAAATTTGGTGGTATGCATGTTTTTGATGCACGTAGAGCTGCTGAATGAATAATTGGCCTCTATTTAATGTCCTCTGCTTTAAAGCTGTCTAGTACATTTGCTGTTTAAAAAAATGTCTTTCAAAGCTGTTAAATATGTAACAAAAAGAGGTTGCTCTCCCCATTCTGACATGAACAAAGCCATACAGTGAGCTGCCTGAGGTACTTCCAGCATGGGATTAATTACAAACACAATCATAAATGGAAATTTTAAAAGTTTTCCAATTCATTTTCTTTGCAATACCAGCTGATGAGTGTTTGATAAAAGCATGCAGTACAAATATCAGTCCAGGAATTAGCTATTAAATATTAAGGCAAGCGTTTTTCAGAGAGTATGGGATCTGCTGGATCTATAATTCCACCATTTACCCCTGATGGAGTGAGATCTCTGGCTGTCTTCAGAAGCAAACCGAGCTTAAAACAGGAGCACACTCTCAAGAAGATGATCGACTAAGAATGTGTTTTATTTTGATTTGAAAAGCTGTCAATCACAAATAAAAAAGACCAAATACTATTATTATATATACTAGCTAACTGTACTTGTCTGGTAAACCAGGCATATGCAGGAAAGAGAAATAGTACAGTTTAAATGGAAAATATTCCGAAGGGTTTGCCCAGATGTTGTGCAGAAATTGTTGTTGCCTGGTACAAGCAATTGATTTCAGAGGAAAATACAAGCACGTATCTATAGATGTGAGAGAGAAATAAGATGTCCAATGTCTCACATATTTCAGTTTATATAGCCACAGCTATTTAAACAATTCCAAAACTGCCTCTACGGGTGTCAAAGAGGGAGGGAAATCTTCAACCACATGATCTTCTCTCCAGAGTCCTGTTAAATCCACTGAACTTAAAACAGAACAAGAAGTGTGAAATATGGGTTTGAACATGTTATGTCAGAAATGTAAAGGTTGGAAGCCTTTTTAGTAACCGATATTAATATTGTATTAAATGTTATGAAAAGGTAGGTGTTGGAGAGAAGGGCTGGGCTCATGTGCAATTTTGTCAAGGTTTTTATCTGTGATTATGATTCCAGATGTATCTATTCCCTGAGGAGAAAAATGAAGTAAAGTTGGCATGTGACATGTGTTTTAAGGTGTTTGGCACAGTTTCCCAAAGTGATGACAAAATGTTCATTTTTATTACAGTGAATTGGTAAAGAAAACACAATTCTGAAGGTCAGTAGCTGTATATTTAAGATAGCTCTGGAGTTTTATTTTGGGGAATGTACATTTTTGGTGATGTGCTTAGATCTGATTGCCTGACAAGCCTCTACTATAATAAATAATGTAAATAGAGTAACTTTTACAAAATATGAAGTGGTAATTACCAGAATTTCAGTAAATTCATGCACGAACACAGCAAAGATACCAAAAGTGTCTTTTTTGCACCTAGGGATGTTGCTGCTTCTTATTAATTTTTAAAAATCTATTTACCGCAGACTCATTGCTCCACAGTTAGAGCTGCAATAATTGCAAGAAGATCCTTTGTCGGAAGCTGCTTTTAATGCAGACGGGCAGATTTTAATTTTTGTTACCAACCGGGGCAGGCTGTGTTTTGGGTGGGGGCTGCTCGGCCGANCCCCGGCGGGCAGCAGCCCCGCAGCTCCGCCGGCAGCAGGGCGGCGCGGGCTGCAGCGCCAGGCAAACACTCCCTCAGAAACATTTTACGAGTTCAGCCGCCACCAATCCGCGAGCTTTGGGAGCCTGCCCCGATTGGGCGGATCTGGGCTTTGGTAAACACGGCCACATAACAAAAACAAGGTTTGTAGAGAAAAGACTCCCAGAGCATTGCCTCCTTTGAATACTCAGAGCCTGCGAATATGATTAATCCCATACTTTATCAGGAAACTTCCCCAGCTCTGTATCCATCTGCAAATATTCAGAGTGATGTGTTCAATACATTCCTTTCTGTTCTACAACCACATTTCTTTGTGATTTTAACCACATCAGAAAGCACTTCAGCTTTCTAACACAAATATTCAATGCATTTAATGTAAGGAAGCCTCCTTTATTGGAGGTGATTTGGAACATTTTGTATTTTATAGGTATATTTAAAAGGTTAGCAGTAGGGGGGAATCGTCTGTGGAAAATCTGTCTACAGCTGAAATTCTAAGATGCAGAAGTGTTGCTGAAATGCAGAATACATTTACATTCTTTTGTTAAGTAGCTTACAGGACTATCCTCTTAGCTACCAGACACCCAGATTTTTTTTTTTCTTTTTTTTTAAGTAAAAGAATATTTCTTCTCTTTCTTCTAATTTGTTATTTTCAGGAATATATACTTATTTGGGGTTTTGTGTGCCATTAGAAGATTTTCATTTCCATGGGCTTTTTTACTTTTTTCATCTACAATTTTGTTTTTTTTTTCAAAAATCTTCTGCAACTTTATTTCATCTTTCATACATGCAAAGAAGCCCCTCATTGGCTAGTACATTACTGATAATGATTTACAAGTTTTCCCAAATTAATTTTCCATGGGGCCATTTTTCCCCAAAATAACACAGCTCCAATTATTATAAAAAAGTACGCCAAAGGTTAAGGCATTTTATAATACAATTTAGAAATTAATTTTTGAAGTCATTGTGTTTGTATTTTAAATTTAGAATCTATTTACTTCAGTGTCAGAAAAATAATGTGTAGAATTTAAAAATTAGCAGTCTGGTATTTTCCAGATATTGAAATGTGCCTGCCTAATGAAGGCAGAAGACTTGCTCGCTAGATTTATTTTAAAGCAGTGCTTTTAGATCGTCATAAATTAAAATGGCAGTTTTCAACTGGATACTTATTACTATTTTATCTGATATTTGCAAGATACCTGACCATTTAATATTTACCCTTTATTTCTCTGAGCCGATCTAATTGCACCTCTCTATTTTGCATTTATTTCTCTTTGCAAACACTACATTATTCACTCTCTCCTGTGCTTATTAAACAGTGCCACCTGCACCAAATGAAACAAAGCTTCTCCATCAATCTACCCCAGCTAAAGAACCCTGACTATATATTATAATTAATTGAAGCTCAATTGAACACTTGAGTCTGAACTAGATACAGTAACCTGAAAAAACATTAAAAAAATTAGGATGTACTTTAAAGAAATCTTTTAAATGAAAATGTTCTCTCAAAACTGAGAACCTAACCTTGCACCAAGCACTCTTCATCAGCTCTGCACAGTACCTCAAGTAGCAATTAGCAGGTCCTTTAATTAATTAACTATTCCCTGTACATCACAGGGATTTTTGTGGCACTAACGTCATCCTTCATAAGTGAATACCAAATCCAGTCAATATTTTGTCACTCCAACCCCTTCTGTGGACTACCTGCGTGCCACCGCGGGGCCCTGCAGAACCATTTGGCAGCCCAGGAGCAGGTATGGACAGAGGCANGCCGTGCCATGCCGGGCCGGGCCGGGGAGCGGGGCCGCGCGGAGCTGCCCGGACAGGGACACAGGGACACGGGGACACCTCGCCTGCAAATCCTGGCAGCAGCGAGAAGTCGCATCAGAGGCAAATGGTAACAGTGGCAAGGAGATGTGAGAGATGGACTCGAGCGAGGGGGTTTTGTGCGAGAGCTGAATGCACTGGAAGCTCTGCGGGCGCTGGAGGCTCTGCTGCTGCGCTGCCCCTCGCTCCCACTGCCCGCTCCCAGACAAGAGCAGATTAATTAAGTGGCAGGTCAGACACGGGAAGGTGAGAGGGCATTTCCCACCAATCCGGGACTTTTTGCCCATTTTATACTTTACAAACTTTTTATATAAGCATGGCTGATTCTTTTCAAGGTAATTCTCATTTGGAAAATATGAAGTAATTTTAAGGGAATTACCACCTGAAGATGAGGCACAAAACACGTACTGCTGGTTTGCAGCTTTCCATAGGTGCAGTATGTAAATTTGTTTGTATAAATATGTATAAGATATATCACAGTATGAGGCTGTGTGTGTGTGGATGAACATATGTGTGTGTAACCATCTATCTATTTGCAGATTCAGACACAGACATATGTTATAATTGCTTAGAGGCAAATATCTGCAGAAATAATTTTTTGTGTTCAGTAGTTTTCTTTAGTGTGCAATAAGTTTCTCTTTGGAGTTTTCTGTGTTCAAGAAAGATCTTATGAATTTATGTAATGTATAGTATCAGGAAATCAAATAAAGTATGCCTTGTATGATTTTGCAAGAATTATACGTAAGCATTATCTTTCAACATGTGTAATATTTTGAATTATGGAACCAACTTTAGAGGTAATTTTAAAAATAAATATGATGAACTTGTAGAAATACATACTGTGGAAATCTCAAGAAAGAAGAAAGAATTATTATTCAAATGCTTTGAGATGTTTGCCAAATGACGTTATGATTTAAAAAACCCACCACATTTAATTTGAACTCTTCATGAGGAGTAATATGTATTCAATTACTAAAAGACAGTAACTTACTGATCCCAGGTAAGATTTGCTATTTTCTAAGAGTAACAGAAATTTCCATTTTCACCTTATGGATTCTCCCTCTTCACTGTTATCGCAACTTCAGTTAAAAAAATTTTGGCATGAGCAAAATGTAAAGTAAAACATAAAGGTGAACTGATAAGCTATGATTGTATCCCTGTTTTTGCTGTGTAAATCTGCTCTTATCAATAGTTCACCATTCATGTTCTACAAACACTCTGTTTTTACATTTTTAATTAGCACTTAAAATTTTACGAAGGTAATTAAAAAAAGAGAAATTCTCTGTGCCTGGAGTCTTTATGTCATCATTTACTACACATTTTTTCCAATAGATTTGGCAAATGAATACTCTGTTTTGATACCTCAATCTCAAACAAAGGTGGACTCTGATGCAATTTTTCACTGTTCATTTCCCTGAACCTTTTGGGATATAAAGAATCGTGAACAAATACTTAACAGCCTGATCAATAGCCATTGACCATTTGGAGCCCCTCGTACCCTAACAAGCACAGCTTGATCATGTATATTTGATCATGTAAAATTTCAAAGCACCTTGAGACAGCAGAGCAAGGCTTTCTGTGGCATCTTTGTGTTATTTCCTAAAGCACATATTTCCCATGATTTAGCTTTACCATTAATGGAAACTTATTGCACATATATTTGATGAAACTCAAGATCATGAATTTCAGTGTTATATATCCACAGTATTTCATATGAATGGCAAATATAAAACACTATCCCAACATTTTAGGATAGGGAACTCTGGAGGTGTCTCTGGATTCAATGGACCCCAGAGTGCAAATCTAAAAAGCCCTATCGTTATAAATCTTGCATTCCTGTTAAGTGTTGGCATGCACATTACACTGAGGTGTCTTAAGTTTATTTTAGCAGAAAAATTGCAGTAAAAATCTTTCCCTTGATATCCTTTTAAATATATGTTCACATATGTATAAAATAAAAAATATTCATGTTCGCAGCTGTGTTAGCCCTCAGCCTTATTAACATCATGGAAAGAGATAAAGATCTCAGCAAAAAAATTTACAGTGAAAAATTTCTTTGCAGAACTTTATTATTCATAATTCCACACCCAGTGTTCTTCATACAGGAATTCTAGTTTATCATTAAAATATAACACTGATGCTACATTTGTATAGCTGCCTTTTCTGCTTATAATCATAATGTTTATTCTAACTTTCTGGGCTTATTATTTTCGACAGATATCAGTTTAATTAGCTTAAGCTGTCATACTCTAAAAAATACAGACGGGTTGCCTGGTTCGGGAGGAAGAAGGTGGCTGCAGATTTCAGAGGCAGAGACAGTTAATGCCTTGTACATTATCATGTAAACAGCAAAAGGACAAAAATAATTACCTGATAAACTTTCAATTTCTGACTCTCCCCTATATGCTTTCTGACCAATTTTTCTATAGAAAATCCATTCAAATTAGGCAAGTCTTCTAAATATCTGCAGCATCTGCTGGTTCAGACACCTTCCTTTATGCAGAGTACCATTTTCATATGATAATACATGTAATATGATATAGAATGACAGAATGCATGACAGTTGCCCATAATACATAGAAAGTCACTCAAAGGACAGAAGCGACATTTGGATAATTAGCATCCATTGGGCAGTCAATCATGCGAATAGAAAAAACTGAACAAAACCCACAATGGAGTTAGAAAACAAAAGGGACCCTAGCCAGTCTCAGGATTAACTGCTCTAAAGCGATCTAAATGCTTTTGTATCTAAAGAACTGAGGCTCCCAGGGCTGCCCTGTTCCCCTCTAGATACCCAGGGAACTAATTGTGGCGATCAAAGTTAAAGCATTCTCTCTTCTTTATAGACTGCTAAATACACAGAAAAATTATTTCTCCATTCGTGTTCATTAAACTATTTTAAAGTTAAAAAACTGATGCCACCTTCTTTTGCCAAGTGAAATGAACTAGAGTATTGAGATTGTCCTGCTTTTATGAGAACACAACAGACCTTTTAATTTAAACTCTGCCTTTGTTTGATTAATATTATTTTGCTGTGTCCAGTCTGCTATCTCTTTCTTTTTGGATAATGAAGGCAATTGTCATTAGAAACTCCTGTGTGAGAAAAACCTGAAAACAGGAATAGGAATAATAATGATAATAACAAAGCCCATTAACAAAATAAAGCAGGAAAGGTCTCACGATTTCTTAGTAGCTTCCACTTCATAAAATAAATAAAATATTTTGTCACTCAATATATGCAGCTCAAAATACTTCCTTTCCCCAGATTAGGTGGAAGATGAGGGCAGCCTCCTTTAAAGCTCTTTTTAACAGAAGAGAAAGAGAAAGAGAAGAGATAGAGAGAGAGAGCCCCAGGATGTGGAAAGTCATGAAAATACCTACCCTGGAGACAGTATTCCCATAGGATCCTTTTCATACAAATTCCAACTTGCCTAATGCCCTTAATGAATGAAATAAAAGAGAATTCAGAAAGGCCCATGCTGATGGCTCCTGCTGGAAAGTGTGTGGTTTAAGGCATAGCTGCAGCAGTTCTGGGAGGGAATCAGCTCCGGTCCCCATCAGCCAAGCAGACAGGAATCACTGGGGCGAAATCTTCCCCCTCACACATTTGCAATTGACTTGAAATAACATCACGACACCTTTGGATAATTGACGCCTTCTTACCTTTCGTTGTCCTTTGTAATTAATATTTGTAGATCTAGAGGTTTCTGCCAGCCACAGATAACAGGAAGGTGGAAGGGGTGGGGAGACAGCGCGTGTGTGTGTGTGTGTGTGTGTGTGTGCGTGAGTGTGTGTGTGAGTGTGTGCGAGAGAGAGGCAGAGGGAAGGAGCGAGGCAGAGAGAGCCTTTGGTTGTGTCTCTGCTTGGGGAATGGAGTGCTGGTGTATTTGTGTGGATGTGTACTGGGGGCTTTGCAAACCTCTGGAGCTCTAAAGGCAAGACAGAAAGTGAGAAGTAGGATGAGCTGGATGTCCCCTGCCAGTCCTTACAGAGTTTCAGCAGCCGTGACCTTCAACCCTTTTGCCGTGTGTCAGCCCCAACCGGAGCCCCCTTGCCCAGCTGCTGTGCCAGCCTCCCAAGGCAGAGAAGGGAGAGGACAGCAGAGGTAAGGAGGCAGAGAGAGATTGAGATCAGAAGGGCTTTTCGCCCAGTCAAATGGGCCTCTGGTGACAAATCAATCACAGCCCTTTCAAACCAATGGTGCTGCCAGTCTCCAGCTCACCAAGCCCTCACAGCCTCCCCCGGCTCCTCGGGCTCTCCTACATGACACTCAGCTGATGACGGGGGCTCCAGTCAGAGCAGGGCTGCTTTTTACAGGTTGATTTGGTCATTAGCATCATTTCTTCTCCATCTCCCCTTCTTGCTCTGTCTTTACCTACCATCTATTCATTTATTAAATATTGAAAACTGACATTAGAAAAGGGATTGAGATAACCAGAAACATTTGCAAATAAGTTGGTATACTGCCTTGCTAAAGGAACCCAGATTTATCTATTTGATTCTGTACTCTTAGGAAGAGCTACCTATTTTAATGTAATGAGTTGATCTGACCAGTGTAATCAGGGACAAAGAAAGGAGGCCTTACAAGATGCGTACTTCACCTCCTCCTTCCCTTTATTTATTTTGCACTAATAACAAACTGGCTTCAGTGATTTTTCCTGCTACAGCCTTCAGACAGGAATTATTTTTCAATTTTCTTTTTTTGCAGGCATTTGTTAAAATACTATATTAGGTCTCTTTTAAAGCTATGAGGAAGTTCCTTATCTGGAACAAATTTGCATTGCCACTGAATTTCTTGTATTTCAAGGAATGTACACTAATAAAGCTCTAAATGAGGTAGGAAAAAACCCTCAAAAATTGCTACTAAATCCGAGTAAGTACTTCTTTCAATGCTGACTTTCTTCTGAATATCTGAAAAAGTGTTTTAAAGCAGTTATGAGAGAAACAGTAATAGAAGAAGAGGGCTTAAAAGTTCAGCAAGAACAAAGTACTCTTTTGCAG